>LTAE01012250.1:0-19927 GCA_001647135.1 Pontederia paniculata | reverse complement strand
ATACTTGCGGTGATAGGAGTGTGCATAGGTTTATAAATTGTGAAATTTGAAGTGAAGAACATTCTGCATAGTAGATCAATCCTGGTTAACTCCATAACCTGTGGTTATCATCTAACTTACTCCACACTTCGCATCAGCTTCGTACACCAATTTTTCGTATGATATTTCGTAATTAGCGAGCAAATTTTGCTCGCTAAATTAAACTTCGTAAATGTTTCGTACGATGACTTTTTCTCGCTATTTTTGCCGCTAATATGCTTGTTATTAACGAATAATAAATCTGCTCGCTAATTGGCCGCAAATTTGCTCGCTAATCTCAATAAATTTATTGTTCGCAACTTTCTCGCCATTTTCTCGTAAGTAGCGAGCAAATTAGCGGCAAAAAATTGCTCGATAAATTTTGCTCGCAAAACACCATTTTTCTTGTAGTGTTTCTCCATGTCTATTTTGATCATCATATGCTTTACCCTTTCTTTTCTCATACAATGTGCAATCTCTTATGCTATTAGGATGTTATCTTACATGGACCTATCAACCACATAAGTCGTTTGAATCTTGTCAATTAGTGAGCTAAGTGTTGGTTTGATTCTGTTGGCCAGAATTTTGGTTGCTACTCTGTATAGAACATTGCAGAGGGCAATTGGTCTAAAAACTGAGGTATATTTATGATTGTTCTTCTTTGGGATGAATACCAGGGAAGTAATGGTCCATTCCTATGGCAGGATGCCAAAGTCAAAGAAATCTTTGATAGTCTTAGATATATCAGGTCCAAGGATATCCCAATATTGTCTAAAGAACTCACTTGTGAACCCATCAGGCCCTGGGGCTTTTCCCATAGGCATAGACCATAGTGTGTTTTTAATTTCTTCTAGGAAAATTGGTGAGGTGAGTTTAGGGTGCCAAGAAAACTCCAACTGGGGTAGATTTGACCATGGAGTGGTGGTTTTGTTAGGAAGGGGTGGGTCAGGTGCCCATAATTCTTCATAGTGTTTAAAAAATAGTTGTTTGATGTCCTCCTCTTTGTTTAGAAGGGTACCCAGCCCATTGAGGATTGAGGAGATGGTATTCTTTCTATGCCTAATGATAGTAGCTACCCATTGAGGATTGAGGAGATGGTGTTCTTTCTATGCCTAATGATAGTAGATAAATGGAAGAATTTAGAGTTTCGGTCTCCTTTAGCTAGCCATGTAATTCTGGATTTGGACCACCATTTAATGTTGATTTGCCTTAGCAATACAGCATGTTGATTATTGAGTGATCTAAGTTTGAGAATCTCCTAAACTGACAGACCTAGGTTGGCATCCTTAGATTCCAAAAGTTGAATGTCGTGCTTTACTTCTTTTGCTATATTTTCAAGTTTTCCTAAATCTTTTCTGTTCCAATTAGAAGTTTGTTCCTTGATATCCCCTAGAACTCTATATATATCAATGTTAGGATTTTGGCTTTTGTGATGGTTCCAAACATTTAGAACAATCTATCGAGATTGGGGGTACTCAAACCAGAAGTGCTCATATTTGAAGGGTCTGGACCTATTCCTAGTGCAATTTGAGTTTAGGAGCAGAGGAGCATGATCTGATGCACCCCTTTGTAGAGTATCTAAGGTTAGGTTGGGGAACTTAAGAAGCCATTGTTGATTGACCAGTATCCTGTCCAGACTACAAAGGATCCTAGCTAGTCCAGAACGATTATTACACCAGGTAAATTGTAACCCTCTAAGAGGTACATCGTAAAGAACTTGATTCTGGATGAGGTTTCTCAGAGCTAGTGAGTCTAAATGGTGTTCCCCCTCTTTTGTCCTTCGGGTTGAGTATACAGTTCATGTCCCCAATTAAAACCCATGAAGTGTCATCAAAGTTTAGATTGCTAAGTTCAAGCCAGATTTTATTACGTTCAACTGAAAGAGTACTAGCATAGATACATGATAAGATGAAATAGAAGTTGTCTACCATGATGGTTGCATGTAAGATCTAGACAGAGGACCGGAGCGATGTTACCTGAATATCCAGAGAATGCCAAGCTATGATAATGCCACCGGATGCGTCGGTGCCTTCCTTGAAGATACCTCTCTAATTCCTAATCAGACGTTTAATGACGATATCTGATCTTTCCTTATCCGTATGTGATTCCACCAATGCAATGGTATCTGGATTATGCTGCTTAATTAGATCTGAGAGGCGGTCCCTTGCTTTACTCCTATGGGCGCCTCTTCAGTTCCATAGGACGACCTTCATTTGGAGAGAGATGGGGTCAGCGGGGTGGTCTGACGCCCGCTTCTTCATTGATCTGTACATTCACGAGAGTATCCAAGTTAGTAACTATTGGAACCTTAGGATTCCTTACCTGGTCCAGACGTTTGCTTCATTTCTTTGCTTTAAACTTCCAAGATGGGGGAGGAGGTGAGAAACACTGCTTCCCTCTCCGACTTCGTTTGCTCTCCACCCGAGTGAAAGGGATGAGATCGATGTTCGCTTCTTCCTCAGAGACTTTCGAGCTGGTGGTTAAGCGTACTTTTAGCAAGCGTTCCATAGCCAAGCCTACTAAAGCTCCATGCTCCTCGTGCTCCATGGCTTCCTTCTCGGAGACTCTACGGACCGAAGGACCTGCAGAGTTATTTAGAAAAGAAGATAGAACATGAGCGCACGGGGGAGAGCTTCCTTTTCGTGGAATGGGAGAAGAGGAGCTTTCTCTCTCAATTCAGGAGGATAGGAATGCCTCGGGAATATGCGTCAACGCCTAGTCACATGTCGCGAGCGAGCTTGGGAGAGTGTGTGATGCGGACAGCTCAAGGGGGACATCCTCTTGTGCGGCACATGACTGTGGTGTGCGCTGTTTGTAGCTGGGCCCTCCCTTGACAGTTGGATCACCACCCTGACGGTCCTGATCTGAGCTAGTTAGGGCATAAGGGGAAGTATGACTGTCCGGTTCAGATGCTTGAACCGTTGTTTGGACCGAATCAATGGGGTGGCGGTGGATCGTCACTGTCTTCATCAAGGTTGATCTTTTCCGGCAAGGCGGATACGATCTCATCCAGTTGCCGTAGAGAAGGGGTTTCGAGGAGTGTTTACCACCGATCTTGGCTTCCAACTTCTTCTCATGGCAACCGGAGGTGGCATGCCTAACTCTGCCACAGCCAAAACAAAAAAAGGGGATGTTATCATACAAAACACCCTGAAAGTAACGAGTACCCTCCGGCGATCTGATCCAAATGCCTTGCTTCGCCGGCACTGAGAGATCGAGATCCACACATACTTGTGCATACTTGTTGCTCTCGCCCTTTATTGTGTGCTCGTCCACTTTCAGGGGCTGCCCAAACCTAGCGGCAATTCTCAAGATAGCAGCCTTGTTGGATAGTTCATAAGGGAGGCCCGACAGCTTGATCCATACCGGGGAAGAAGTAAGTTGTTCATCAAGGGGGCGTAAGAAGGGTTTGGGGGAGAGTAACATGGAGTATGCTGCCTTGATAGATCCATGGGCCATTCGTCACGATACGTACATGTTCTACTGGATCTGTAAAATGGAAGAGGAAGGAGTTAGCCAATTCTTTGATTCTTACAGGAGAGGCGAGAGACCACAAATTTGTCAAATCCTCGCATAGAACGTCCAGGGACGGGGTGGCTTGCAGTAGTCGGCCCATCAATGAAGAGGCGAGTTATTTCACTCTTTCTACAACATCTTCACAGGGGATGTCGACCTCCTCCTGTATGGAGTCTTGCAGACGTTTTAGTTGCGCCATGGAGAGGAACGGTAAACCTTGTGAAGGCAGATCTTGTGTTGGAGGAGCCACTTTACTACGGTTACCACATAGCGCGTTGATGTAGCTACGAGGAGGGGGATTTGGTAGAAGAGGCGGCAAAGGCAACAAGATCTCTGCTGGAGGAGTGGGGGAAGGGAGAGGTTGAGAGGGAGGGAGGGGGCACCGAGAGGGGGAGGAGGGTCTAGTGGTTCCATTTCTTAGAGAGGAGCTCCTGGAGTTCGACATAATCTTTTAATATAATGCATGTAATGCACAATAAGTAATAATAATGATATAAACACTAAGTACATTACCTATTGCGAGAGTGTGTTGCATATTTTTTTCTAATTAAAAATATAAAATAGAATATAATGAAATGTATGTCTAATTCATTACTCATATAATATGCGAATCAATGTGCCAACTATTTTATATAATTTATGAAGTTAGAACCTAGAACGAGAATAGAAGACACTCAATTTTAATTGGGTTACTTCATGAAATTTGAGCTCAAATTGATTTGACCATAACTCAATGAATCAAAATCAGGTACAATTTTTATTTTTTTCAAACTTAATCAATCAAATTTAACCTCAGAATCCGATAATTTTCAATTATATTTTTTTTGAAATTGAACAAGTTTGATTTGATTTAATTTTTTTTTTTAAATATGTTATAAGCTCTATTGGAAAATTGTGAACTGGGATGAAAAATTATTACTCTTTTTCCATCAAGGAGAGTTCCCCAAAAGATGGTCATTGCATCAGGAGGGATGCATTACAGCTTCATTCATGGAAAATCGATTGGAAATGTAGATACATCATAATATCTGCTTTCCCGATACCCTCCATTGTTGAAGCATTTGATCCGATCTATCTTCTAATTATGCCAACAAAAGAAGCGATAAGTTAAGTCATCAGCAAATTAAAAGAAACAACATTTTACAACTCCAGTACTACAAGCTGCAAATATCAGAATTGCACATTGGCATAAGATTCCAAAATCTTGTTACAGATATATGATGGTTTTCAAACATAAAGACAAGTAGCTCTATTTATGTTCTTAAGTAAAAACTAAACTTCATCTTAGTTCAGTTCATAATGTAAAAAAGATGACACAATTGTACTATGAAAATGCCTGCAGAAGATGGGACTCATTTTGCACATGCTTAGATTAACACTCATGGAATGGAACAACATGTTCAAACAAAGATTGAAACTGTGGGTGATGGAGTTGGACATTCTATATATCTTTCTGTGAATAATCAAATTACATTCAATATTATGCTTATCAATCGTAATATTGAATGCATGCAGATATTGATCCTGAAATTATTGTGATTCTTATTGATCATTTATCTTTTGAGAGGTCTTAGTGATCAAATTAGTAGGTGTCACCATGATACTTTTCAGAAAGATCTCTTCAATAAACATCCGGCAATATCTCAACAAGACATTATCAGCTGTGCCCAACCACACAGAATGTTTGAAGATAAATCCAGGGCAGCTTTTAGGCTCCATATCATGGACTGTCAGCTAAAGAAAGGAAAATCAGTATCTTCGATAAATTGAGGGGGGAGGGGGGAGGGGGGGTGAAGGAGGATCTGGTGATTCCATTTGTAATCGGCCGATGAATGAATTATTCTCAATTCGAATTTCAGATCCGCTAACTAATCAATAGTTGCAGCTAGTTGTCCATATTTTTCTATATTTTTTCTTCTAAAAATTATATGTCAAATTTGAACGCATAAAGTTAGAACTAGTATATGACGTTAATAAGTAGGGATGAGAGTGGTACATATCAAATATCTTTTAAGGATAAAAAATATTTTCCAGAGGATTTTTCTCAAATTTAAAAACCCTTTTCAGTTTTTATGATAATTCTTTTGGGTCCCTGTATTTTAATTAATTTTATATTTATGATATATTCTATAAATTGCTAAAACATCATATTATATATTTTAATATCACTAATTGATGAAAAAAATATACATATACACTAAAAGAATTCAAAATATGACGATGATACATATTTTATATATTTTTTTAAAAATAAGTTCATAATTATCAGTGATCGTTAATATATCTTACCACTTTTTTTATGGCATCTTATTAAGATTGATTTCTTGTTATTTTTATGAGTTTTGTGAAATTTCCATATCATGGATCTTTAATAACGATACTTAAACTAAATACATTTTTTTTGTTTTTTTTTTGTTTTCCGCATTTTTCTAGTGTTAAATCCAGTAATAAAAACTTGAATAGTCCTAAATAATTTAATTTTATATTAAGATACTTAAACTAAATACACCTTGTTTAATGTTCTCGTTTTGAAATTTAACTCGCTAATCAGAAAAATAAAACGATAGACAAAGTGGGCTTTTGCCTTGATGAAATGAAGAGGCAATTGGACTTGGAGTTCACGAAGGCCACATTTGGATCCTTTATAAAACAAGGCAACTTTAAGGTATTTTTGCTAATCTCTTTGCTGAAATGGTAATTTAATTTATCTTTGTAAGTATTTAAAATCTTTCTAATTTCCCAAACCACAGTTGGTGAGTCGTCACACCAAGTAGTTAGCATAAACAAATTGATTAACTAGAACATGCATGTTAGAGAAAATAAAATTAACTTCAATGTGTTGCTTAGCCGAGTGTTTTGAATCAATGCTTAGGTTTTGATTAATTTAGATAAAGTCTTCTCCTATTCACATTGTTACAAAAACCAAATGCAAAAGTAGACTAATAAGTGACCAATCAATCAAACAATGGTTACTTGCTTCATTTGACTAATCAATTTCGAATTAAAAGACGAGTAAATTTGTCACGACTAAGAGAAGAATGAGCTTAAATGATCCACGACTTCGTAATTAATAATTGGCCGGACTCGGTTTTCAACCGAACCCTTCTTAAAGTCATTATGACATCAAATAATTTACTTCTCTAGAAAATTATCCATTGATCTACAAAAATGTTGTTTTTTTCGAAATTAAATTAGGTATAATTAAATATCTTGCTTCCTTTATCGATCCTGTGGACGGCAACTAAAAAAAAATAAGTTGCTTTGGGTAGCTCCGCCATTAGTTCACAAGTTCATATTACACCTCAATTAGATTACGTTATTGTGTGCAAAATTACAACAAGTGACTCATGACAAAGACACCAATATATAGTTTGTACTGTGGGGGGAAAATATCAATCATACATCGAAAAAGATATAAAGTCAATTAAAAGATCATGGCGACCATTTTATTTTTATCTTTCTTTATGTGAAGGTTCTGATCGAATAACCAAGAGAAGATATATATTTTTTGAACATTTAATTTGGCATCTTGCAACTGCTCTGATCATGATTAATATTATGTCTGTCTAACCGTACTGTTCTTGATTTCTAGCTAATTAATTCACACCAATTTGGCAAATTGGCGATATAAAAGAATTGCTTTAATTGGGCCATTTAATTAAAGCATGTAGGATCATTCAGACACAATGCATCATTCTAATTAAAAATGTTGGTCACATTATATATCTTCATTTGCTTTGCATCTGTCTCTCTTAATTTGATTCCCATCGTCATGGGTTTTGAATTATATTGATTAAATTAAGTTTGACATCTTTGATACCACCATAAAAATCTGTAGGCGTGGCTGGCACACGCTATCTAATTTATATAATTATATATTAGTGGGTTAATTAATTAGTCACCTGCTGGATGTCATGTTCAAAGTTTTAATAACTCCTTTTGATTAATCTTGTGAACCGATCGATCTATGGACATATTCCATCCATATCGGGGATTTTTAATGTCTCAACTTGAAGGCTTAGAGATGTTGCTTAATTAACTAGCAGTATTTGTGCAGCTAAACCACGTTCTCGCCAATTATTTATAACGGGGACGGTTTTGTGGTTGAAGAGTTGTTTAGAGAAAAGAAAGCCTGAAACATGTAAAAGGAACAACTTCTTAATTGGAAGAGATATATGATTGATACATTTAAGAAAAAAATGAAATAACTTATCTTTGTTAGTATATCTGTGAATAAATCGAAGTAACACGAAATTTATGAAGTTTATTTTAATTTATCTATTTCGATTATTAGATAGACAATTTTCATAGAGGATTAAAAAGCCTACTGACCCTAAATTCTAAAGAGTTTATATAAGTAATTTCTTAATAAATGATAACAATTTTGCCTTAGAACGTGACTTGCAATGTCACAAGAAATAGATTTATTAAGAAACATGAAAATAAATTTATTTTCACGTGAAAACAGTGTAAAGTCTAAAATTTGATCCGGGGCTCTTTGGAAACATAAGCTTTCACTTTGATTTCTTGGTATTGTAATTCTAGATCCCTAATTACTTGATTGCCAACATGATGCATTTTTTAAATAACCAAATTAAGTATATTAAATATCCATTAACTACTAAATATATAATATTTGTTATCACTGATTCTAATTGGATTCGAGATGTAAAAAATTAAAACATGCAATGCAGAAACGAGAACTTATAATAATCAGCTACCACCTTAATTACCCTCGAGCTGAAGGTCAGTAGCATTTGAATAATAAGAGCATTTGGGCATGCTCATGGCCCTTTAAACAATCAATATCATTTGATTAATTCATGCATCAATACATATAATATATACTTGCCACCTTAGAGAAAGTTGGATGCAACTAGATGGCTTATGAGTTAATTAATTTTAGAAAAGGAGGCCTGAAATGTAGGAGTTTAACAAGCAAACATATATCCCTAATTAATTAATTTATTAGTTGATAGGTCAACTTTAACACAAATGGCTTAATTAAACACTCTATAATTGAGATCACCGAGGCATGATATATATTTGTTATGGCATGTGGCCTTCACAAGCAATTGCTTAAGAAAAATTTAAGTTCGTAATTAATATGCATGTATATATCCGTATCTATATGTGTAAATGTTCATAGTGTCTCTTTTGCCGAGTCTAATTGGTGATTCATAATAGTATAATACATGTAGGGGCACATGACACGTACCACCACTTTATATATTATGCATGACCGGCAATAATTTGAGTGGGAGGAGCAATTAACTGCAAAGTTTGATATATTTATTATTGATTTCAATCGCATGTTACAAATTTACAATACACGTTGGGGATCGTAAATTGCTCGTTTCATTACTGTCAAACTCTAGTATTATTCATTGACCACGAAAATATATTTTTTATTACGAATTAACTCAATATATAGTATCATACCATGAAAAAAAATAGATAAATAAATAAAACTTTAACTCATCGGTCGAAGTCTCAATTTAATTCAAACATAGGAATAGTCACTCATCGAAGAGCTTTGGGCTTTTAGTTCTCCGTCCCAAATTGGATTCATCAAATATTAATTAATAGCCTTTGAACATATTTAATATATGAGGTGTAATAGGGTGTGTGCGTTCAGTTCATTCACATTCACAATTCATATAAAAGTACGTAAAATTCATAAAAGATTTTTTTATTCTGAGTCTCACATATTTTTACGTGAACATGAATGTACCTAATTATGTATGCACGCTAATATATAATTTTTTTTTATGAATGATGAACTCCATCGATGTCCAATATATTATTAGCATTCGACTAATTCGATGTTCGGATGAGCACGACGAAAGTAAATCCTTATCAAATTAATAATTCTAAAATTCAAACTCGAGTTATTAACTTTCGATCTCTCAATTTTATATGTCAACCAAATTAATTTATATATGTTTAAATTTGATCGAGCATGCAGCTAAAATATTGTACATGATGTTCAAATATAGCATAAAGAATTCTTCAATTGTGTCATTGCATATGGAATAGATGGGTTCTTATATACGTAAAGCTGATGTCATCTGGTGTGGACAATTTCGCCCTAGGCTTTGTGAGGAAACCTTAATTAAACAATTGATCGTGACCACCCATTAATGGGATCATATGTAGTTGTCGTCCTTCTATGCTGCATGTCTTTAGCAACACCTGTCAAAAATATTAATCGCTGCAAAATAATAATGTAATTCCTTTTGAGCTAGTTTACACATCAAATGGAAAACGAATGGTTTGTGTAAACGCATCATATACATAAATTATAAGTAATAATTCTCATTAACGTTCATCACTATTATTGTTTTTTGCATCCTAATAATTTAGAGGTTTACAACTGAAAGAATTTACATACTCATTTTATCACTAGCTACTAGCATAAACTATATATTTTAATTATTATTAGTTGGTTGATCGACCTGATTAATTTTCAAAAATAAAAAAAAAACTCAAAATAAATTAAAGAGTAACCATACTCTTCACTGTTTTTATTTTTATTATGTTAATAAATAACTATTATCCTTCTATATATTAAAATTAGCATCGAAGAAAATATCATCAATATGCATGCTTGCACCCGACAACAAGCTCATAATCTAAGCGCAGACATTTAGTTTAAAATGTTGGAAGGCACGTACCCCATTCCATCTAGTTCTTTTTCTCTTCATGTTTATCCATAAACACAGTTCTCGTTAGGTCAATTTTGGCATGCATGCATGGTCAGCTGATTAGTTCTTCCCTAGCTAGTCTACTTGTACCATCAGATCAAGAAAGAAAAAGGATTCAAACTCCACCTACTCCTCTCTCTCTCTCTCTNTATATATATATATATATCCCTTCTCATCTTTAGACGCTAAGTTTAGTTTTTCCTCTATCCCTTTGTAGTACAACTCACATGCAAGCATGGTTAAAGTACCGTGGCCGACACATGCCAAAGTACCAACTAATCTTGTCACTATTACCATAAAAAATATGTAGTAAACAATAAGGCACCATTCAACTACACCGACCCGGAAATTTGGAAGATCTTCACTCTTTAATTAACAAAGAAGCTTTAATATAGAAAACAAACCAAAAGACTCGATCACTTTGCCCTCATAATTTTTTTGGTATGAGCAAATGAGACGGTGGAATGAGGAGTCAGCGGCGTTGTTACTATTGCGGAGGTTGGAGAACTATAATAAATTAATAATATCATTCAACCCATATATAGAAATAATATATGGCTCAATCGAGATTTATGATCGATTTTACGATTTTGATGGGATCAATAGGACCTTCTACCACTTTTACCATTTTTGTTGCTGACAAAATATAGAGTAAAAAGTTAAAAGTAACTTCTAAATCATTGTGTCCGAATTAATTTACTTTGAGGACTTTATAAACAATATCAAACAATTATGGTTCAATACTTTTCTTTTAAAAAAAAATATTATTATGATGTCTCTTAAATTACTATACGCAAATATTACGTTTTTATATAAATTAATATTGTGCTTTATTAATGCCCAACATTCAATTTATAGATTGGATGTTATGATTATCAATTCGGTTATGATTTTTTCAAACTTTGAACTCTCTTTCGATCATAGATAGATAAACGATTGACAACCTAAATTCGACCTACTAAGTACCAAGCAATTTCTTGTCGGATTGCATAGAGATTTTTATTAAGTTCATATTATGAAAAAATAAATTTCATATACATAAGATACAGGATTTTCCTTTTTTTGTACACAATAAGCTTCTTTTCTACCTTCCTGACTTAAAGGAAAAAGACATGACTTACAAAAACAATTAATTAAGTTCTATGAAATTTCTTCGACGGCAACTTGTAACCATTAATTAATAATTCGACTAATATACATGGTAGTTGGTTAAGCTATACATATCATATAGTAATTTCTTTCCGAATGATCCATTCATCAATTCAACTTTGTTCTATTGCACACCAAGAAGTCATGGGCACATTAATTGTTTAACTATATTAAATCATAATAATAGATCATATTAGAACTTATGATGCCTTCAATCGTGGAACGGTATGACTTGTGGCAACCACACGCCAGCTTATTATTAAATGTATTAAATTAGCTCCACGTAAGCAGCATTAGTTGTTCGAGAGAAGTCTAGAACATATTTATTAACCATTATATAGAGTAATAAACTGAGTCAGAACTGGAAATATATATATAGTGATGTAGATTCCACTAGTAACATGATTTGTGTAAACATTGATCGGATTAGGTCATTGCTTATGTAATGTGGCTATGCAATAAGCTAATAGAAAAAATGGTTGTTACTGTTCCTATGGCCATTAATTATATAGGTCGAGTTCGATGGGCCCATAGACGAAATCTACCAAAGATCAGACGCAAAGAAAATACTGTGTATGATGCATTTTCTTTTTGGGTTAAGGGTAGAAGTTAAGGATTATCAGCATTTAACTAATTTAATATTCAGACGAATATGATGAAAGTAAATTTTAATCAAATTGATAACTCGAGATATTGAACCCGAAGTTATTACCTCTCATCATCCATTGAGCCACAAATTCACTCATCATCTGCGCCAATCAACTTGATTATAAATATATATTTAATATTGTGTGTGCATCACAAACAAAATATATTTTATATTCAAAATATGTAACATTTAACATTTATATCTTGTTTGAACACAAATTATTATACCTTGTGTTTCACTACTATACCTTCATTTTTTGCTTTAAGAAGATATTGTTTGATTAAATCGACCTGACACCGCAAAGAACTTTTTAGTGAATTTGTTATTTGTTAGTTTTATTTATTGACTTCATCGATTTTTTTCCCAGCGTGATTAAGTCAAGTTTTTTTCTTATTCTTGTTACTTTCCACTTGAAAAAAAAATTAATCTACCTTCTAGAAGTCATATCAGCACTCTAACTTCCCTAGGTTTCGATCTATAAAAAAAACTTCCCTAGGTTTCGGTCCATTCATGATGGCTGATGGTACTGTGTTCTTAATCTATGGGCATCTGGTCATAACGTTACTCCACAAAGTATGTGCTTCTCAAGTCACTAGTTTTATATTTTCCATTTGCTCTTGATATTTTTGCTTTACTAAAAAATATATGTTAATGTTGCCAACTATATGTTGTGCTTAATATATGAGGTTATATAATGCAACAGGATTAATGGAAATTTGATTTGATTGGTGCAACAGGATACAGAAAAATGAAAAAAGCCCAATATAAAATAGGATTCCACGCCAAATGCAATAAGGCATTTAATTGGCTTAAATTGGCACAAGTGCACGCTATTCAATCTTATGATCAACTCATAGATTTCTTTACTCCTGAGATGATTGGCACTGTTGGCATTTCTAATCGATCGTTGAGCTTGTGGAAGGCAATATCCAAGATGATAGTATTGTATTAACAAAAGAAAATCCCAAATGATAGAGAAATGTAAAGATGAGAAAAACCATCATAATTAATAAATCTCTTCTATCCGAAACTAAATTAAATTAAGTAACTTACGGCTTTTCAAATAAGATAAAAAGAAAAGAGGATATAAAATGTAACGTAATTTAAATCCCAAATTGTTTATATCACATGCAATAGTCAATAATTATTTACAGTATTAAGTAGAACCTAAATACCCTTATTCAATGTCAAAATTATCATTACAAAACATGAAATATTAAAAACTTAATATATATGTTCCATAAGGCAAGGATGACTTCATCGTCTTAAATATGAGATAAGTGATAAAAATAAATTTATATCTAAATTAAGATTCAAGATATTATAAAAAAAGAAAAGACCATGGAAATGCTTCTGTGCACACAAGTCATAGATGCCCTTGTTTTCCCTGAAACTTCAGCACAGCATGCACCCGGACTCTCTTATCAGCTGCGGCTTCCTCGTCAATAACTACTACATACTACATGCAGTTCATTATGAGGCGGTCTCGTTGCAGCTTTTTTTTATCGCCATTATCCACTACTACTTTCTGCTGTGCTGCCGGTCTTTGCCCATTTGCATTGCACCACCCACGCGGCCACCATCACTGCTCTCTCTTATCTCTAGCCGGCCATGCATTTTGTCCTCACTGGCAATTACAACTGCTCCTGTTAGCTGCTGCTTCTTGCTACGAAAGAACATACACATATAAAATTAATAACAATATCCATTGCCCTCAAACTACATGCTTGCTTGCTTGCTACATTCCATGTACCTCGCAGCTGCTCCCCCACCTCTTTCAAATACTGTTTACGCAACTTGTAAAATCCGTATGCTGCGTGATAAATGCTTCCTTTATCTTCTTCGTTTTAAAGACGTATATGCACACATAAAGAGCATATATATTGCTGTATGCTAATTTAATATATCGATGTATTTATTAGTTAATTTAATGTAAGTGGTGCTGGAGTCTCTCGGAACCTTCATACCATTAAAGTATTAAAGGGAAATGATATACTATAATATTCTGCTTATAATTACTGTCACAAGATCTATACATCCCTTGGTCCTGGACNATATATATATATATATATTCCGGACTTTTGTTAAAATAAAAACTTATATGTGCGGCTAATACATTGAATTTGGAATAAAAACTATGGGTTTAGTAATATATACAAAGAACCAACATTTTAGTGTAAATTGATCAAAAGAATAAAATTGCAATAGAGCTGATCCACCTCAGGGAAGAGTGAGATAGTTTTTGAATGGAAAATACCATTTCATGAGTCAATGAGTTAGAAGCATATATATAGCAATGTCCTCCTTCAATTTTTGTGATGATTTATGGCAGGAAGAGGAACTATAGAACAGTTTATCCACCACTTTATCCAAAGGAACAACAATAACATCAATCACATCAAGTTCTTAGTCTGATCAGGATCTTGGCAACCATCCACGTATCAGTACTGTATGTGCTAATCATGCCCACATAATGAATAATGAGCATTCATGTATTATAGTGGCCAGAATGTTTACAATGATGAGCTTTGTACAATAACTATGTTGAACAGGAGATGCAGATGATCAAAAGGAAAAGTTACACTAAAAGGAGAAAAAAAATATATAAAAAGAGGAAATAGGAAAAATTATTAGCATGAACACCACCAGAATTGAAGGAGAAAAGAGAAGAAAAAAAGGAGGAAAAAAATGCACAAGCACCGCCAAAACTGTTAGATTTCTCTTCTGCATGCATCCAGTGCTGTGTCCCTGTTGCCGATGAGGTCGGCAAGTCTCCATTACAGATCACAGTCAATTAAGCAGTCAAGCTGAGCCCCAAGTCCATTCGGCGTGCATCGGATGTCATCGACCGCCGCTCGCCGCCCTGACCACAGCCTCCGGCCGCCGCGGCAGGCTCGAGCCCCAGCGTCAGGTCAAGCCCCATGCCCACCTCCTCGGCGGCAGCAGCCTGATCGGCCTCTCTCTCCGTCCTCGCGCTCGGCTCCCCCTGGCTGACGTGGGACCCTTCCGGCGTCTCCATCGAGTAGCCGCTCTCTCCGTCCGAGTCGTGGCTCGGCCCGCGCGGCAGGAACTCCTCGACGTCGGTCTCGGAGATCGGCAGCTTCCCCCGGACGGCGGCGTCAGGCGCCNCCGGGACTTGGCGGCCACCCGGTGGAGGTCGCCGGCGGATGCAGCGGCTTCAGCGTTCTTCGCCACGTGGCGGATGTCGTAGGGCTTGTGGCCCGGGACGCCGGCGGCGACCGCGGACTCGGAGGAGATTTGGGTGATGGGCGCGCCCTTTAGGACGGACTCCACCGCGGCCTGACAGAGCTGCCAGCTGCCGGACCAGAGCAAGCCGACGGAGCCGTAGATCGGATTCACGATCCTGCCGCATGCCTCGTACAGCAGCGATCGAAATATAGCTGAAACGAGAAAAAAAGCCCACCACTTTAGGTTTCCAATCTCCATTAATAAAGCTCGCACCTCATAATTAACAGAAGCAAGAACAAAAAAAATAAATACCAGGACGGAGGTGTTCAGGGCCGGCGTTGATGAGGTTGATGAGCCCTGCGCGGCCGTAGAACTTGGCGAGGAAGACAGTGGCGTTGGCCTGCGCCTCGGGGCTCTTGATCCACTGCAGGCAGGGGCGGATGGAGCAGCTGTCGCTGCAACCCTTCCGTAGAACCCGGCAGCCATTGCAGCTCATCCTCATCCTGATCGCTCGCAGTAACAGCAAACAAAAACTTCAAAGATCCCTCCTTTTTGCTCTTCAGATCTAAAAAAAACTCGATCTTTCTACGGATCGCAGGGGAATCCAAGCAGCACAGAAGGAATGAGAGAGAGAGAGAGAGAGAAAGAAAGAGAGAGAGAGAGGAGAGGTGGAGTGCACCAGGGGATGTGAGCGAAGCGGCGTACAGGAATGGTGTATATAAAGCCTCCGAAGCCGTAGATTGAGTACAGAGACGGACGGGGCCTCCGGTTTCTGTCGGGGAGCTTGGAAAGCGGTAAAAAAGTCATAAAGTACTATACTACCCTTAGGTTATCGACAAAAGAGAAGGCATGGAAATAACGAAGAAGAAGGGCATTTCAGGTATTTACGGAGAAGAGGGAGGCGTAATGGAAGGGCGGCGCGTGGCACCCACGCTCGTGGATGCAACGAATGAGCGCCGACTCGCCACATCGAAGGAGGAGTTGGAAAGGGGTCCGTGCGGACGGCCGCACAGGGGGAGTGCGGCGGGGGACGTGGAGGCGTCCGCATAATTGAGGGCTCCACGTTTTGTGGGATCCGTACGCGAAAGAAACCGGTTTTGGTGGGAAAAATGTAGCGGTTTTGGTTCGGAACGGTGGGCGCCCGACGGTACAAAGGCGTGGGAACCAGCGGTTTTCGTCGTTACGTTACTAAACTTTGCTAGCGGACGAAGCGGAGGATGGACGGCTGATATTTGATCGTGGCGGAAAATGGACAGTAGATGCTATGCCGATGATGGAGATTTCTTCTTTTTTTTTTCCTCCTCCTCTCTCTTCTTTTTTAATTTTTTATGCGTCTTATTACATGTTTGCCCGTCTCCATTGACTTTGGATATATATATTAATAACAAGCAAATGTATTAATGAGAGACATCTCCTAGCAAATAGATTTTGGTGCGTTTTGATCTCAATTGGTGTGGAACCGGACGACCAAACATGCCATTCGCCCGTGAGAATTTGGATTTGGTTCATAAATTTTCTGCCTTAATACACCCTCCATATTTTTTTTATTTTTGAATTATTTTTCACTATTCCACCTAAATTAGTTTCTCCCTTACATTAAAATTTATTTTAAATGATATTCAAAACATTTATTTCTTTCTATTTTTTACTCGGGAAAAGGTTTATCAATGTGGTTCCAATTTTGAACAAAAGTAGTAAGAAAAAGAAGCAATACTAAATATATGTCAAAGGTGAACAAATATTGATTATGAAATAGTGGCACACTTCACCCTTTAATTAAGAGGTCACACAGTTGTAATTTCAATAATGATATTTTTGTGTACTTATTCAGATTTTTACTTATTTTCCTTTCTAATAACTATTCGAAATTTGTGCCAAATAATTATGATCGAGTTACAAATATGGTAAAAAAAATATTTTTCTTCGTATGATGCCATCAATTATTGCCTTGTAGTGATGTACCTTATTCTTATTGGACAATTGAATGTTGAAACATCTTCTTATGTTGATTAATGTTTTGTACTTCACTAGATGGTAAAATAACAATTGATGTCGAACCATCTTTTCATTTAGGATTGATATTAATTGTATCTCGGAATATTAACGCTTGATCGAGTAGTGAGTACTATTTGCATTTTGAATGCATTTTTTGATGTTTTGTTTGCTTTGTGTATTCATTATTGTGATCAGGTATATCTAATTGTAACTATTGAACTATTAAATATATGAAATATTTTAAAAAAATATTGAAATTTTGTGATCACTTCTATGATCACGCAAATTAATTTATATTTATAAAAAAATACTAGTTAATTTTCATAACATTTCAAAAGGACCTCAAAACGGCTTAATTTTATTAGAGAATAAGAGGTAGAATAAGACTTTATTTCATATTATTCTATCAAACATCTATAAAATTGACATGGGCAAGATTGATGTTTAGAAAAAAAATTATTTTATAAAAAAGTAGTTTTTTGAGAGATAAATTATTTCACGAAATAGATTATTCTTCATCAGTGAATAGGATAATTATTTTTATTCTGGTTTATCCTATTCAACAATTAAATAGACCCTAAACAATTAATATCATTGCGGCCATAATAATACCTTTCTTTGACCACTTCCATGAATCTGTGTCCATCAGGTTTATGGTTGCAAAAATTTGTGACAGACTAGTTGCAACCATAATTTTGGTTGCAGAAATCAATTAGCGACCAAAATTACCTTTTTGTGATTAAACGTGGTCGCACAAATCAACCATATTTTACTGTGACATCCTTGCCTACACATGCATTACTATCGTAAAAAAAAATTGCATCAAGAATTCCTTTTATATTTGTTTAACAGGTAATATAAATAATGGAATACCAAGCGATGGATAAAATTATATGTCAATGCATTCGGTTTTATCATGAAACAATGTGAAAATTTTCATCTAATACTATATAAAAACATATATCATCTGGAGGATTAAATTTCATAATTAATTAGAAGTTCTTATAAGGATCAAATGTCAATTTTCTTATTACTAAGAAATGTTTAAACTTTGAGAAATACGGAAAATGGATATAAGCTCACGTTCGAAGTGTACCATAGTCTCTTGCATCTTGTCTCGGTTGGAAAATATTTTTTAAAAGAAAAATCACTTAAAAACAACTACTTTTTACAGTTTATTTATGCAAAAAAGAACACTACGAATGTAAATCAACTATATCTTTATATATAAGATAAGTCAGTAACACTAATTATTTATTCTAAAAAAGAAGATAATATATTTTTTTTCAAAATTGTACACAATTGCTGATAAGTAAAAAGAAGTTCGTTCACTAATAAAAAAAACGTGTTTGTCAAATACCGAGAAAAACATTTTTTTTTCCTCGTATGAAATATGAACTTTAGTTTGTCACTTAGATATGTTGTAGCATTTTTAATAAGAGTTTAATGAAGGTGAAACACCCCTTTAGATGTTTTACCATGAAACACATATGTGATCAACCGACTATTTTTAAATATATGACTTAAATTAAACGAGGAGAGAGAAAATGATTATATTATTTTAGTTAGGTGATTTTAAGTTATTTTTAATTTAGAACATATATTTAAAAATAATCGGTTGATCATATAAGTGTTCCATGATAAAATATTTAGAGGGGTGTTTCACCTCCGTTAAATCTTTTTTAATAACAACTAAAGTTAGAAAGAAAAAAAGAAACTTCCCTTGCATGTGGTGTTAATGATGTGAAGTACATAGAATGCCTTATTAAGTGACTTGATTCGTGGGGCTTCATTTTTCGAACGATGTTGACCTTCTGCCGTGCTGCGTCATCTTGATCCAGGACTCAATGCATAGTCAAAATTCAAAAGTTATCGCTTCTTACATTGGTCAGTCGTTCTTTGGATGGACTGATGGAGACGCACACATATATATTCTTCTAATCATTCATCTAATTTTCCTTCGAACCTCTGACCAGTATTATAATTTTATCAATTTTTTTAAAATATTTTAAAATATGAGTGTTAGGATATATATATATATGTTAAAGAGTTAAAATATTAAGATAAAATAATATTTTTTTTAATAAAATAAGATATTGTTGTTCTTCGGAAATATGATTAATGTAAATATACGGTAGTTGGGATTTAATTTGGAAACGAATTTGGGTCGTTATAGTTGTGCAATTTTATTTTTTTTGGGACAAATATTAATATTTTGAGAACTATGTTTATGTTGTTTTATTTCATATTTTTTTAAAACCTATAATTAGAGAAATAAGAAGATGTGTAAGTATTTTGGATGATAAGTGAATAAGGATATGAAAATAAGCTAAAATAAAAATCGATGAATTAAAACAAATATAAATAATAATAATTGACTTATAATTCGAAAAGTATATGAAACGTAATATATAATACTGAAAAAAAGTCTTCATTTACAAACAATTATAATTTTGTTAACGAGAAAAGTGTGCACAAGTAATTTAATAGGCCACAATTATTTACATCTTCTTTAGTTTTTGGGATGAGTACTCCTTTTTCCCTTTTAACTAATGTGATATTTTTTCAGTATTAGTGTAGTGAACTGTTTTTTTTTTTTTTGCTTAAGGTAGATGTATTCAAATAAAAGTTAGCACTGTTCGTTTCTGTTGTAAGGTGACCAGCATGGTCACGGGCCGTGATAGGTCATCACGGGCCGTGACCA
>LTAE01012249.1:0-14092 GCA_001647135.1 Pontederia paniculata | reverse complement strand
GGGATTGTGAGTTCGTGAGCGAACTGTAAGAGGTTGTCTCCTTGTCCTCGAGAAAGAAAGGTGAAGTTGTCAGGAAGCCTTCGCCCTTGAAGAACGAATTCAGTGATCTCCGGAGATCTCTAGTTCGGGAAGAACGAAGCGGGGATGTAGGTCAGGAGTTTGGCCGAACCTCGTCAACAAACTTTGTGTTTGTGTGCCTATTTTCTCTGCTCTCTCTCTCTCTCTCTCTCTCTCTCTCTCTCTCTCTTATCTCTACTTGTTTATATTTGCATATATATGCTTCCGTTAATATAACTCATCTATCATAACAAGAGTAGAGAAAAGATTTAATACACGAATTCACCCCCCTCTCTTGGTGCCATCTCGATCCTACATAAACTAGCCACCTCCTTCATTGTTCCCTTCTCATTCTCTCTCTTCCTCTCTTCTCTCCATCATAAGAGTTCAAGGTGCATCAAGAGAAGAATAAAAATATTTAGAGCAAGAGGAGATTGAGGAAACTTCAAGTTAGGAAGGAAGGAAGGGCAATCATCAGAAGGAAGAAGAGCTAGGAGAAATTAGGCTAAAGTATGTAAAGGAAATATAATCCCTCCATTTTCTTATCTCATTCTCTGGATTTGAGGAGTATAAGAACACCATGTTCTTAGAAAATAGAAATGTGAGGGATGACTTGTAGGGATTGTTGGATGAATGTAAATGTTCTTGTGTTTAAATGATTCTTTTCCTATGAATTGATAGTCTATGAATCATATGATGAATGTTGCATTTTATTATGACCTTAAGTGGTTTATATGAACAATTCCATGATCTACTCATCTATGAAACCCTAGGCCATGAAAGAGATGAACTATGTAACGTAGAATGTATCATATGAACCCTAGGTTGGACCAAAGTCCAAATGCTTATCGATTTCATGTTTTCATCAATTAGTCATGCTATGAAACCCTAGATTCATATATGAGATAAAATATTAACCTTAGCATGTAAATTATGAACCCTAAAGGGAAACCCTAGTTCAAATGCTCACAAATCCCATGTTTTTATGTCCAATTAAGTATGCTAAAAACTATAGAACATAGTTATTATCTTATATGTGAACTTCCTAAGGTAAAATTGGATCATATGCGTGACAACGATGAAGTTCGAAATGAATTTGAATAAGAATTTAGGAGTTGGGGGTATTAGAGTAACTTTCTTAGCCCGTGAAGTGGCACTTCACGGTCGTGAATCGGTTTATCATGCCTGTGATGGGATTTCATGGGTTGTGATGCCAATAAGCGAGATTCAACCCGCTATGTCATGATCGTTAATGAAATTTCACGGGATGTGAAATGGAAAAAGAAAAAAATGGGCTCCCTTATCACGATCGTGAATGGAATTCACAGGCCGCGAAATGGAAAGACGGGGGGGAGGGGGGGATAGCCTCTCTATTATGGTCATGAATAGAATGTCACAAGCTGAGAAATGAAAAGGGTGAAGACTACCTCTCTTTATGATTGTGAGATGTAAATGACCGTGAAATGGAAAAGGGAAAAATAACCTTTGTCATGACTTTGAATGAAATTTCATGGGCCATGAACTTGGTGTTCATGATAGTTTGAACCCTAGTTTGATGATGTGTATGAGATCCTTTACGGGCCGTGAAATCCCTAATTGCATATTTAGGAACATTTAAACCTTAGTTGATGATGTGTACTATGATGTTATCCTTTTTAATTATTGTTTGATCAATTATATGCTATATGTCATGCTCTTAAGGTAGAAAACATTATTTAATGATTGATATACACCCAGCTATCGAAATGTATGCCAAGCCATAACTATATTAAAATATGCAAGATTGATTGTCATGCTGGTGTATTGTAAAAAAGATGAAGCACGAAGAATTAGTCGAGGCACATCACTTATAGCTGAAGTAGCCAAAGGCACTTCCAAGGAGACAATGTTCGTTCACTAGCAATAGTGAGTGTGCTTCCCAATATGGACCACAGAAAAGGGTTGACCTAGCTAGCCGATGTTATGAGCTGATGTCACTAGAGACTCTTCATGTAAAGATAATAATTCGTATTATGACTTTGATGATGATGTAAATTAAAGGAAACTCAAATGGATCATATGGCTAAAATGTGAGATGTAAAGAATGATGAATACGAGCATAAAACACCTAGTCACTTTTAGTTTTTTGTATGTAATGATCAACGTATGAAATGCTTGATGTCATGTTTACGTTATGTAAATGTTTCATGCCTATATTGATCTTGGATTATTTTTGGATTATAAATACTATAGCTTCTTTCATGTTACCCTTCATAGAGATGTCTTCTTAACATATATAGTGAGTACGTTTGTGTTAGTAAAGATGAAGAAAAAGTTAAGCCCCTAATTGTTGGCATTGGTGGTATTCAGTTGAAGACGAACCCATATTGTAAGATTGTACTAAAAGATATAAGACATGTACTTGATGTTCATTTAAATAAACCTAGTTTCAATTAAAAATTGGATGAGGAAGGCTACAAGAGCAATTTCAAAGGGGGTGTCAAAACCCAAGAGAGGTCAAAGGACAAAGAGACCATACACTTTACAAAATTGAAGCACTGCATTTCACTACTGAAGTAAATATGATGAAAGAGATGTCTCTTTTAAAGTTGTGACACAAAAGACAATCACATTAGCAAAAAAAGACTTCAGATACTGACTTGGAAAATATGCTTCCATGTATAAAAGACACATCTCTTGATATATGTGTGCATTTTTTAATTGATAAGTAGACTAGAGTTACATTTAAGAAAAAATTTCATCTAGAAGTTCGCACATACTTGATTTGGTGCATGCTTGATGTTTGCTATATGAAGGATACTCTGGGTGATTCTCTTTATTTTATTACATTTATGTTGTTCATTCTAAAAGGATTTGCCTTGTTTCTATAGGCCACAAAGATAAGGTATTCAAGAGTACCGCAACATCTTCAACATCAGGCTTGAGAAGACAGTTCCTAAGACTCCACATAAAAATAGCGTGGATGAGAGAATGAACAAAACAATTAAGAAAAATATAATATATATGCTTTTACATGCTAAGCTATCGAAAGGATTTTGTGTTGAAGCATTGATGATTGTGATTGATCTAATCAAGCATTCACTATTGGTTTATTTGGATGGTGGTATACCTCTGAAAAATGGATAGAAAAGAATGTTTAATAAAAACATCTTAGAGAGTTTGGTTGTAAAGTTTTTGTTCACTTCCCAAAATATAAGATATCTAAACTTGACAGCAAAGCGAATCAGTGTATCTTCCTCGGGTATAAAGATTAATAATTTTGCTACATAATGTGAGATCCTATTAACAAAAAAGTTATTAGAAGCAGAGATGTAGGTTCTTGGAACATTAGACAATTAAAGATCTACTGAAAGATAAAGAGCCAACAATTTTCAAATATTTATCTAGTTAAGCCGAGTTTAGTTGAAGCACCAATAGAAGATGATACTAATCAAAACTGATCAAGATAACAATAACAATTATAGTAATTCAGATGATTCAAATGCACCTTTGGATAGTCAAGCTAATGATGTTGTCGAACATCCTATTGAGAAGATTGATAAGAATCAAAGTGGATTACTCCCAAATAGAATACATACTATTAATTGAAGGGGAAGAAGTAGAATGCTATCAAAAAGTCTTGTCACATGAGCAGAAAAATGAGTGGATGAAAGTCATGTAGGAAGATATATAATCTTTACATGAGAACAATATTTATAAATTGGTGAAGTTTTCAAAGGCAAAAGAGCACTTAAGAATAAATGTGTTTTCAACTGAAGAATGAAGAAAACAATCCATATCCAAGATACAAGAGAAGATTAGTTGTCAATAATATTCAATCATAAGAAAAGAGTGGATTTTGATGAGATATTCTAATTAGTGATTAAGATGACATCGATTTATGCAGTTCTTGGATTAGTTGTCGCTAAGAACTTAGAACTTCAGCAACTTGATGTCAAGAAATTTTACATGGAGCCACCAAAAGGATTTTAGGTGAATGACAAGGAATATCTAATGTCATATTGAAGGAAAGATTATATGGATTCATGCAGGCACCTCATCAATGGTATAAGAATACAATAAAATAAATATAAATCATTGTTTTTTTATGAAATATTTTATTGTTGTGACAAAAATAAGATTCAAAAATTGAAACAAGAGTTGAGTCAATGTTTTTTCATTAAAGATCTAAGAGCAGCAAAATACATTTTTCACATGAGGATCACTCATGACCGAAAGCAACACAAGTTATGGTTATCCCAAGAAAGTACATTGAGAAAAGTCTTAGAGAGATTTAATATGAAGAATCCAAAAACAATTTTATCGTCACTTAAAAGTCACTTCAAGTTGACTTCTAAACAATGTCTAGAAGACAAAGCTGAGAAACAAAATATGAAAAATGTTACCATATACATTTGTAGTTGGTAGTTTGATGTATGTGATTATTTGCTCAAGATCGAAGATAGCACAAGCAATTGGTATGGTTGTTCGATTCCTATCAAATATTGTAATCAATTGGATTTTCATATATCTTCAAGACACTTCAAAAGTAAGTTTGTGTTATGGTTACGTTGATCCAATGTTGGTGGGATAGTATAAGGTCTACTTCTTGATACTTGGTGACATTTGTAGGAGCAGGAGTCTCATGGCGGTCCAAGTTAAAGAAGTGTGTTGCACTATCAACAACTGAGGTGGAATACATTGCAGTTATTGAGGCATGCAAGAAAATTCTTTGTATGAAACAATTTCTAAGGGACTTAAGCCTGAAGCAAGAAGAGTATTTTGTTCACTGTTATAATCATAGTGTTATACATCTGAGTAAACATTCAACTTGTCATTCTAAGTCTAAGCATATTGATGTTCGTTATCATTGAATTCATGATGAGATTGAAAAGAAGAGGTTTTATTTTCAAAAGATCAATACTAATAAGAATATGTTAGATACGATAATTAAGCTTCTATTTAGAGAGAAGATTGAATTTTGCAGTGAGCATGCATGTTTGCTGGAGCCTTACGCATAATTAAGAACAGAGAATTTATTGAGCATTTATTAATATGTAAGGCCCACACATCATAGAGTTGTGAAGGAATTGGTTTTCAAGTCTAATTCCAACATGCCATGTGGCCATATAAAAGGTCATATGAAGTTGAGCGTGAGGGATATAGCGAGAGGAAAAGTTTTTTCAAGCTGCCATACAACCAAATCGAATAGCACAGAGAGATATAAGAGAGAAAAAATAGAGAAGAAGAGAGAAAACAATTCAGGTTTGATTCGAAGACAAGTTTTGATCCGTCTTCTACAAAACTTCAAGATCTACAATCTTCTCATCATTATATGATATTCCGATAGGATGTTTTGAACCTATCCCATTATTCAGGTGTAATACATTGCGACATTCAAGATTAGTTTTTGAGGCTATTATTTTTGTATTCCTCTGGGTGAATTAGAGAAGAAATTTCGTATCCTACATACTGGATGATTTACTGTTGGCTCTCATAATTTTTTCCTCTTATCTTGAGAGATTTTCTACGTAAACCTTGTATGTCTATTGTCTTATTTAATTCTATATATTATTGTTATTATAATCCCATTTAAACTTAGGCATTAGGGAAAAGAGAATAATTTTGCAAATATTTTTTCAACATTTTTCCAATAATAAATGATATCTTTTTGAATGTTTAGGCATGGAAGCCTCTTCATCGTGGACATCTTCATCAATACCTTCGACGATGATAGTTCACGTGTCCTAGAATTGCATGTCATAGATCAATCATTTTATTATTCTATACTTTTTCTTTGTATGCTTTTTTATCAGCAATGCATAAATAGATTCTAATTTCATTCTTCTCATGATTGGTACCGGTAGACATTAGGCTATGGTAGCCTTTGGCATCCTTTATCCCAAAATTGTTGAAGTTATAATTTATTTATCATATTTAAATTGTGGTAAACACCGTTAAAACTCATTTCATGCTAAAAAGTGAGGAACTATTGCCATTTTACCATTGTGTAATTGGAAGCGGAGTGTTATTTGCAATCACCACCATTCTCTTTTGTAGTTAGACATGTTTTGGAGCTTCTTCTTATGGCTTGTCATATGATTGGACTAACAAAGAATAGCTAACAACTATCGTGATAATTAATTAATGCATTTATTGCTTGTTGTAAGAAGTATCGCTTCTTCTTCAAAAGTCTAATGTTGTTCTTTGCAAGCTCCAAAGCTTCTTCGATGCCTCATTCTCCTTCATGTCTGGACTTATCTACTATATAGGAAACTTGAAGGTCCCACTCTTTCCTAATTTCATTTTCTTAAAGGTGGCAAAATTTCCTTCCTTGAGTTTAAGCTAGCAAACACATGCAATTTGACCAGTCTTCCCGCAGTTGTAACACCAAAATCTTATGAATGAGATTTCATCTCATCTTGCTCTTTGTTGTTTGGATCTCGATAAGTCTCCTTCACATGAGCTTCTACTTCGCGCACTTCTATATTAATAGTTTTGATGTCATATGTTACTTTTTCTATTGTTGTCATATTTACAAGTTTTCTTGAATGTGTGTGCTTCTTCTTGATGAATAAAATTTTCACTTCATCCTTTATATGAACTCTGGACATTTGTGTATTCAAGTCAACATTGGAGAATGCCTTCAATTTCTCTAACATTTTCATAGATTTTATTATTTTTCTTGGATGTGTGGGCTTCTTCTTGGATTATAATTATTATGATTGTGTTTCTTCAAAAAACTTACCAAGAATTCGAAGTAAGCCATATGAATTGGTGAGCATCCAATAGTCAAGTAAGTTAGACTCGGATTAACAAGATTTTAAATCCCTTATATTATGCCCAATAAAGTTTTCTCCTTAGCTATTCTCATACCAACTTGAGCTAGAAAGACCTTATTGTGGCTTTTTTGCAATGTCTGGATCGGTAAAGTCTCCACTAAGAAATTTGTTGCAAAAATTCTAGCAAGTGCATTAGTGAAATCAAGTAATAAAGTGATGAAGATGGGTGTCAAATTCATGAGGAGTAATCTAAATATATCTTCTAATCTTTTCTTGTTATATGAGATGGAACAAAATTGGATTGAAATCTGAATTAACAATTGAAAATTTAAAAGGAAAAATCTTGGGCCAAAAGGTGTTCATCGATTTTGCAGAATTAGGGTTAAGACTTATACTCCCACTATTATCTCTTGAGTTGAAATAACTAAAAAAAATTTGAGTAATTATAATGGAGTGACTGTGTTAAAACTACAAGACTCCAAAATCATATGATCTAACTATATTGAATTAATATTAAACTAGAATAGTTCCAATGCAAATCAATTTTATGATAAACTAATTTAAGATATACGCAACAATGAACCTCAGTTATTAATCTCTCGAACCAAGTAAGTTAATAATTTAGATATTCCAAGTTCCGAATCAGATAACTAGAATAGGACTTGCCATCACAAATAAGATAAAATATACAACTAGAAGTTAATGGACCGCGTCGCGTTTAAAAATGGACCACTTTAGGTGAAAGTCATCAAGAGTTGGCCTAACATGGCCCACTTCTAGGTAGAACTAGGTCGGTGTTGTCTTCGTCAAAATATATATTGAATTAAATTAATATAAAAACTAGAAAGTAGAGAAACTTATATTAATAATACCGAACATATTAATAAAAAGACAATAAAACTAATCAATCATGTACAAGTTCATAAAAAATCAGTAAAGAAAACACTACTTAAAAGGTAAATGATGTTCAACAATTCTTTCCCTTAACATGGAACTACTCTACTTTATATTATATACATAAGAGATTAAACATGATAATTGTCATCATCGAGGAAGAAAAGACAAACAAGAGTAACCGCAGAAATCCGTCGCAAATAAAATTAATGACTACAACAACTCTCACGAATAGAAACACAACATTGCTCCTTGCAATTTCTTTGGGTTCCTAGCTCTTGCAAAAGAAATCAAGGATCTCTCTTTAATATGGTTGGGCACAAGGGATTTAAAAAAAAAGACATATTAGAGATTGAGAGATATTATTTTCTAGAAAGATGGCTTTTTGAAGGTCCTCTACATGTGTATTTATAGGGTGAACTGATCACTAGGACCTTTCACCAATGATTGTTTTACTTAATTGATAAACAAGTCAAAAATATCATCCATCGATGTTTCATTTTAAATAAAAAAATGACCATTTTATGACTTGTATACAAACTGGAAATTGGCTGGTTTTGAATTTGGCTAAAAAGAGTTGTCAGTGAGAGGACACAACCTATATTGATCTTGACCCAAGTTGTGTTTGATCGTATTGATTTTTTATCATGATTTTTTATCATGCTTGATTTCAACTCCATTATTAGATTCAATTCGTTCCAACTGCTCCAAACTTCAAATCTTGTGTCCTCACAGATAGAAACTGATCCAAAAGTCCTAAAAAGATTATTAAAATTTATGTGTGCAATGGTCAAAACTATGAAAAACGTGATAAATGATATGCATAAAATATGTATATTTTTGTATCAAATTCTCCAAAGCTCATCTTTTATTTTTCACAAGCAAAAACTTTAGACAAAGCTCACGAACCTAAAAAGATCCATCATGACTTACGTCCCATCAACTAATAGTTTCCAACTATTGTTCTTTTACATTACTATCATCGAATTATCTATCCACATTTTGAAAAATCATAGCTTGATGATGTGAAACTTAGACATATTTAAACTTTTTTTAATTTAAACTTAGATATATAATCAATCATATAATAATATTAATGTTCGCAACACAAAGTAATCAACGAGCTTAAGATGTTTTTTCATTGATACTAACATTATCACTTTTTATTTTCATGAGTTCTAGTATCAAAGTAGGGTTTCTCAAGGAAGTCCGTGTAGTGGGCTTTCGATAGATGACTCTGAAATCAGAAGGTCCTAAGTATGAAGGCACCCCTCGACCTTACTTGTCCAAACACCCTTGGGATCTATATTGAATATTTTGAACTAAGTAGTGAATTGAGTAATCATGTGCTTCTTTGTATTGCATAAGAAGGTCCATGTAATGAGATCTGAATTGACGGATCACAAACCCAATTGGCTTTAGGTCTTCAAGCAAGAATTGCTATGACTAATTATTTGAACACACTAATGTTCCAAATAACACACTTATATTTCCTCAACAAGTTTATTCACTTCATTACTTTCATTTTTAAAATTTTTCATTGCTTTTTATTCATATTTTTTCTTTCAAATATAAGCTCCTAGAATACTCAATATGTACAATAAAAATGCAACTATAATCAAGACTAAAAAAATAAATAAAGTAAGTTGGAACCGAAAATGTAATCATAAATTTTATAATACTACTTGGCAACATCAGTACCAAATATTAAGGTGATACTCAATAAAAATAATAGAAATTGAGGTTCACATATTGACAACTAGTCGAAGAGTGAAGAAAATAATCCGCACCCAAGATACAAAGGAAGATTAATTATAATAATAATTCAGACAGAATACATCACAACTATTGACTCATGATAAGAAGTTATATGGACGAAACAATTTCTGGTGGACTTAGGTATGAAGCAAGAGGGTATCATGTTCACTGTGATAATCAGTAGAATGTTGTACATTTGTGCAAGCATTCTAATTTCCATTCGTATCCTAAATATATTGATATTCGTTATTACTGGATTCATGATGAGATCGAAAAGCTAAAGTTTTATCTTCATAAGATTCGTAGTAATAAGAATGTGTTAGATATGATGGTTAAGCCTCTACCTCGAGAAAATATTGAATTTTGTATTGAGCGTACAGGTTTGGTGGATTCCTCCATAAAAAAGAAGGAACAATTTGTTGGACTTTATTACCTCGTGAAGGCCCAACAAAGAATACAAATGCATATATATATATATATCTAAGTTGATCACATAATCCAATCCATATATATGGACTGAAGCCAAATCCTCAGGCAAGACACAGAGATGAAGTCATGAGATGGATTAAAAACAAAGGATTTTTCACGCCGAACAAGTCACGATCAAAAGAGAAAGTGAGGAGAGAAAATTTTGGGGTTTCTTTTAGGAACGAATTTTGATCCGTTTCTATGAAACTTCAAACAATAATTCTCCATAATCTTCTCATTGATCTCTAATATTGTGGTAAATCAGAAAAAAACTTTCTATCTTACTATTATTTTATAGTGAAAGATTTGTTGTTCATTATCGTGATTTTTTCCTCACCTGGAGAGTTTTTCTGCATAAATTTTGTATATCTCTGGTCTGATTTAATTTATCATCATCCAATTTAAATTTATGCATTAACAAAAAAGAAGATAACTACACATATTTGTTCGGTCTTTTTCCAACATAACGATTCGACCTAATTCAATATGAACTACATTAAATTGAGTTAGATCAAATTCAAAGATCTCATTATCATCAATTCGTTTTGATTAAAATTAATCAAGTTGGAACAAATTTAAATTGGGTCGAATCAAATTGGATCCATGAACGCTTGGATGTAGATGAAATTTCATGTATGCTCATGACGTACCCATGCTAGTCAACTTGTATTTGATTGTGCGCTACACTTGTGCCTATGTTCGTGTCATGTCGTGCCAAAAGTGATATTCTGGCAACCCAACCTGACTTGGCTCGGATTCAGTCATGTTAGTCGTGTCGTGCCAGGACGGGCTAGGTCGAGTTGAGTCAGACCATTATTTTTTATTATTTTTGGATTTTTAATATATTTTAAAAAATCCATTTTTTTTACTATAATAAAACTTATATCATACAACATATAGTATAATATTCAATATAAGCATATATAGATTAGTAGCTAAAACAATATGTATATGATATTATTCTATTAATGATGAATATATACTATATAAGAATATATTTCATATGTCTTATAAGAAATTTATTTATTACATAAGTTAAATGTAGGCTAAATCCTAAAATTATGCTTGAGGAAGGAATTGAACATAAATAGGCACATTGACTATAAAAAAAATTATATGCAATATATGTCTAGTGACATTTTTTTGTTTTTTATTTATTTAAAAATTTTATCAGGCTCAAGTAAGGCCTGATATGACTCGTGCTCATCAACCACATATCATGTCAAGTCGAAACTCTGAAAGGGGAAGGTCAGCCCAAGCACGAACTGTAGTGTGAGGTCGGGCTCAGACTCGGGCCAGCCGGACCAACATGGCCAAGAATCAGCTGGTCCAATCCGTGTTCCATCACTACTTGGATGCTATTTTTTCTATGTTTCCACGAGAGAAATGTCATTGGTCGATGTTAACAAATTCAGACTAGATGCGAGGGGCTATTAAAAAAGGGTGATTCTATATCCTCCTAATAATCCTCCTAACCCCTCACAATGGCATGGGTGATAATTTTATCAACTTTTAGGGTTATATATTTTATGTGAGTATTAGGAGGATTTTTAGGAGGATGTTTTAGGAGGATAGAGCATTTTTCATTAAAAAAATAGGAATGCATATGCAAAAACAAACAAGAAACAAGACTCTCACCCTCATCTCGAATGCTAAGCCTATTGGACCTAGAGTGCTATAAGGTAGTTGAAAAATCCTTGTCTCGGAGCAGTTGATAAGCTATTCGATTGGTCAGAAAAAGGCAAGCTGCAAATTTGAGACCAAACATATGGACTACATTTTATAATGACAAATAATTGCTGTGGCAAAATCTATATCAACAAATCAACAGGATCCCCATGCTGCATGGTTCTTTGGCTTCATCGATCTTTGAACTTGTACTGATCCCATACCAAGTCTTTAATTTGACAAACTACTTTTGTCTGAAAAAAAATTAAAATCTTAGGGACTGAATAATATTTGATGTTTAAAATTCAACAAGATAAATGCTTTAATTATATAATGTCTATTTGGCTTCATTTCTTTTAGTTATATCCTTATTATATGCAACTAAATAATACAAGCATGCGTTATATGACTTGCATTTCCACTAGTGTGATAAGTTAAAGAATCCAAATAACTGCAGTGGCAATAAAATAGTCCAAATAACTCTGCAGGTCAATGAATCATTTATCTAAGGACATTATTATGCTTGTATAATATCCACCACCAAATTCTAGGGCATATAACCAGGGAAGAGCCAGTCTAGTTACAGGCTTTTGTGGAAACTGGAAAGCTTTCCACATTTGATCGGAAGGGCAAGAGAATGAGAATAATTTAGTTCCACATTTAGGTTAATGAGTATACTTATATTGTAAAATATTTATTTAGAAAGTAGGTCTACTTTGCAGCTAACAATATAATATTTTAGACTTTGCGGTTGCAATATTTGCAATTTATATTCATTTTCTTTTTCATGTTAGTGATGGAGAATGGGCCGGACTAGCCGGCATGGCCTCGACGCCCCCGTCGGGGCTTTTGGCTCGGCACATCACAAGCCCGGTGAGCACAAGATCACTCAAGCCCGACACTGCTGAGTATGAATAATTATTTTAATATATAATTTTTTTTTTTTACAAACACATCCTACTTGTAGGATTTTTAATAGTGTTATTCATCTATTTTTTTTAACTCGGATCAACATGTTTTTTGGACTTAACTTATATAATAAATAGATTCATATATTCGAATATATATTAATTATTAATAAACTAATATCATATACTATTATTTAGTTGCTATTTACCAACTTATGATAGAATTATATTAAATACTACATATAAAATATAAGCTTTGTTATGTACAAAATTGGGATTCTCTAGAAACATAATTGAAAACTCAAATAAAATAAAATAATATAAATAATATTAGCTCGACCCGACACGATTTGGCATGGCCCGACATAGCCAAATTCAAGCCGGGCTAGGCCGAGCCACTCGGATGCCAATTTTGGCATGAATAGGCACAAGCATGAGCACTATCAAGCACAAGTTGAATGACACCAGGAGACATGAATTTTCATTTCTATTTCATAAAAAAGTATTATTTTTAAAGTGCAAAGTTGAGAGAAAAATATGAAAACCTTGCGGAACTTTATCATTGAATTTATGCTTTGTCAAGTCTTGTATATGTAGTGCCTACAGATTTGGAAGAAAATAGAATCGGATTCGAATGAGATAAAGTATTAATTTTAATTGGTTTTGGAATGTGAACAATTCTTTTAAGTTATCTGGAACTCTTGATTTCTTTATAAAAATCCTAAGCCATGAAATTACTTTCCCTTTAAGTCATCTCTCTCTCTCTCTCTCTCTCTCTCTCTCTCTCTCTCTCTCTCTCTCTCTCCCAGAAGTAAGATTCATTTCTCCTCTCTTCTTCGCATCATCTTCCTCTCATTTCATGTTTGGGACTACATTAGGAGGAGTTGATGGAGTTACAACATAAAGGAGGGTAAGGAGAACAATGTAGAATAGGGAACAAGAACAAGAGAAGGAATTTGATCATGTGCTAAATAGGATCAATCTTGGGATTTTATATACTTCAATATCTACTAGTTAAATTATAAATGGGATGGGTTACATGTGGTATTATTTATCTTTTTGAATATATATTCGTTGTGGATATATCAATAGTTTTATATCTTTGTTTGACATTAAAGATATAGAAAACAATTACAATCGCCATAGCAACAAAAGACAAGAACATAAATTGTGTTCTTCTCAGCATGGTCTATGTTCATTAGATAATGTTGGAGCCAAGTCAAAAAAAAAAAAAAGAATTGCATTGCTCTCAACATGGGTCGTGTTCCTCCAAACAATAGTGGCGAAAGTAAATCCTAAAACGAACTTCGTCACCATTGACGGGGGGCCATATTCTATTAGTCATTTCCGAAATAAATTGGGATTTATTTGACCCAACACGACCATGTCACCCTAAACCTGCTCCTATTTTGCCAAACACCATCCACATGACACCAACTAAAATATGTAATCCATAATCCAAATTTAATTGCATTGGGCTAAAAAAACTTTGCGGTCAACTAGGTTTATTCTTACGAAAGGGGGAAACCCGGGTCATGTCGTTCTTGACGCGGACCACGACCCCTCGACAAATGGCAT
>LTAE01012247.1:0-14095 GCA_001647135.1 Pontederia paniculata | reverse complement strand
AGCCGGTGTCGGCGTCAACACAGCCCGCGTTGGCGGAAATAGCCCGCGTCCGTTGGTTCGATCATGATTATAATAAAATATATTTCCCATACCAAAAATCCAATAATTCTAAGGCAAGCCTTTACTAATTACCCTTCTAAGGTATACTGAGGATATTGAATATGATCCTAATTACATACCTTGCTCTAAAGGATTATCTTTTATTTGCACCTTGATTGACGTTGTCCTTTTCACCTTGTATTCTTGTAGTGTCGTCTTCCCTGTCCAATCCTCCTAGTACAGATCCCGAGGATGAAGACAAAAAGAGTTCAAGGAAGAGAAAAGAGAGGAGAAGACAAGAGAGAAGGATGTCACCTGGCAGATGGGTAGGAGAATAATGAGGGTTGGGGGAAATTAATATCGTCTGAGGGGTTTATATAGAGGTCAATTAGGGTTTAGAAATTTTAAATGTGCTTAACTCTAACTCTATTACTAGTGGGCTTCACCATGTCATGCAACAGGGCTCCTCTCCATACGGATCCGGTCCGTTTTAGCCAACACAACCCGTGTCCGCACAAGACACGATCTGTGTTTGGTTGGAGCATTACATTAGTAGTTAGACATCGTGATAACCCAACAATTCTACAAAATAACATGCACTATGCAACATGAATTATATTGCATTACTAATGTAGCTTTTTCTTAACAAAGACATTTTGATGATTTATAGTCACTATATTATCTAAATATTAACATGTGAATATTGGACAATATATATACTACAAAAAATAATCAAAGCCATTCAACAATTAACAACTATTTAAAGGTTATGTTGTATTTAACTCGAAAAAAAAAATATAATGTCGGTCTTATTCTATAGGATAAAAATAAAGAGTAAAACAGTTAATGAAGAGTCACAATGACATTTTGGGTATTTAGATGGTTCTCCATGGTAGTGTTTGAAAATGGAACTTATTTTTTCTAAAATTTTCAATGAATAAATTTGATAGATTAGTAATAATGATGTTTGGATGAACTAAAATTGTTAAGTTCCACCAAGAACTAAAAAAGGAAGATTATTTTTTAAAATAAATAAATTAAATAAAAAATTATACAAATAATTTTAATATAAAAAGTTATTTTTAAAAATATTAATAAATATTATAAGTTTAGTTGTATATAATAATAAAACATTTTATAGTTATATTATTAAATTAGCATAAAATTTAAATTAAAACTAAAATTAATTAAATGTTGAAGCTGAAATATAAATTAAAAAATAAAAGAAAGTATAAGCTTAGGAGAGAGAGAGGAAAAAAAAGAAAAACAAGTTTTAAATAAAATAGAAAAAATTAAAAATAAAGAAAGAGTAAAAAAACAAATTAAAAAACAAAGAAATTGTCACGACATTGGAAAAAAGGTATATAAAAAAAAGGTCCACACGAAACGTGAAGTTCCTGTTAAGCGTAGCCCATTAGAATATCTGAAAAAGAAAAACAATTGGCATATTCAACTTTTTTTCTCAAAACATTTTTTTTGTCTAACCGTCTCGTGATATCTCAAACTACTAACCTCTTGGTTAGACATTGTGAGACTCCGTCAAAATTATATTTTTACTATTAGTGTGCCTCCTACAAAACAAGATTTAGCATTTACATGGAAATGCATGACCTCACCCCTCAACTCAAATTCTCTAATTTTTAATTTATTTATTTCCAATATGACTCTATTTGGTACGTACTATCAATTTGAATAATAATATCTAATAATAATTATCGACTAAGTATTAATAATTAATTAATAACGAGTTAATTATTAAATTTTATAAAAGTATTTGATAAATACAATATTTGAATTATCAACATAAAACAATTAAAATTAATATAAATACTTTATATTATTATATATATCCTAAATTAAGCAACTTATTTTTATTTATATTTTAATATTTATAAATAATAATAAATAATAAAGTGATCACATAATAATAAAGATTCTTGTTCTTTGATATGTAATGGCTGACATCATGAATTGGAGGACAGAATCTTAGACCTCCATATCGCGTAGACCTGAAGCATTTTGAACGTTAAGAAGAAAAAAAGGGATTTCAGACAGGATAATAAATGAGAAAAATGGTCTTTTTTATGCTGCAATCATGGAGTAGTACTACTTCTTCTGATTCTTTTTTTTTCCTTTTTTTCGGTTATGTACTTCTTCTGATTCTGATCCAACTCAGTGTTAAGTATCTGCTTCTCGCGCAGTCGGTCAGGAGCTGAGAGCTCCATGTCGCTGTCTTGGTCAGGCCAGCCATCTCTGTTCGCCCTCACCTCCTTCACCCATTTGACAGCCCCCAATCAAAGCAAACAGCTCTGTGTCAAAGTTGACATTGGCAAGGAACTCGGGAATATGGTGGGTGAGCTCAAAGAACGTGGGACCGTGATGGAAAAAAAAAAAAAAGATGGAGTCCACCAATGCAATCACACGCAGAATGGATCTCTTCTGTCGCCAAATTTTACCCATTAGCTTCGGGATTCTGTACAGATACCTTTGAATTGAAGGGAGGAGCTCATGGTGGATTCTCCTGTCACAATGCGATTTCGCTCAGATCCCATCTCATCCTGCAGCCGGGTGGCATGATCTGAGAGTTCAAAGTTGAAACTTTGCTGCTTTTAACCAGCAAAAGAAGGTATTCTTTTTTTCTTCTTTCTGCCCCTTTTCTGTAGTCTGAATATATACATGAAGGAGATTTGAGCCATCAAGGATTCCAATAAATCTTGATAGTCTCCTGGATCCTTTGTAATTGATATTCGCATCTACTCTATCTAATTTTTTTGCTTCCAAGCAAATGTGCGTAGTAACTCAAATCAATGTGTATGATTCTTCCATGGATGAAGTTTTGAGTGTTTCGTGGTTGAAGAGCCGGAGATGGAGACTGCCGGTCAGCCAGATGGTTCATCAGGGCGCAACCTCGCAGATGGCGCAGCGGACTTGGATCTCTTGGATCAATTGCTCTCAGGGGATGGCTGGTTGGATTTCCAAGATTGCTCTGATATCTTGCAGACTGGTACTCCAAGTTCCATGAGCCCCTTTAACAACTTGAGCTTTTCACCTCTATTTGAGTTCAGCAACAGCAGCATGGCACCTGCATCACTTGAAAGAGCCGACCAAGATAACAAAGAAAAGCACCCACCGGAGAGTACTGAACATGCCATACAGTCCTTTAGTTCAGATGCGATTCGTCGCATTATATACACGGTGCAGTCAGGCGAGCTGAGTCCAAGTACAGAATCAGGAACCAGTTGGTTGATTCGGCGGAAGGATCCTAATTCTTCTGTCAAGGAGAGATTCATGCAGGCACTTAGTTACATCAAGGATGCCCACAAAGATTCTGATGTCCTTGTTCAGTTATGGGTTCCAGTAAGGCAAGGAAGCCAACTGGTATTGACAACTTATAGCCAACCTTTTTCTCTTAATCCCAACTGTGAGAAGCTTGTTAATTACAGGGAGGTCTCTGTGAGCTATCAGTTCTCAGCAGAAAAGAACTGTGGTGAGGCATTGGGTTTGCCCGGACGGGTTTTTCTGCAAAGAGTGCCAGAATGGACCCCGGATGTTCGATACTTCAGCAGTACTGAGTATCTGCGAGTCAGTTATGCACAGAGGTTTGATGTTCGCGGTTCGATAGCTCTTCCAGTCTTTGAGCAGGGCAGTCAATCTTGCTTGGGGGTTGTGGAAGTTGTGATGACTACTGAAAAAATAATGTACTCATTTGAGCTTGAGAACATCTGCAATGCTCTTCAGGTAAGTGTTGAGCTTGGCCCGTGAGGCAACCTTTATCAGTATAGTTGCTTCTTTGACTAAATTTCTTTGTTTTTCCCATCTGATCTTTTATGCTCTTCATCCTACCCGTCATGCATCAGTTAGTAGTGCAATATCTTTTTTTATGAAGAAATGATCACGTATTGATAAAATCACCATGAAGGACTGAGATAAGAAAATGATAGACTGAAATTACCTCTGCCGAAAAAATATCAGAAAGAGAGGATCTCCCGAGATGTAGTGCAGTATCTTCACCTAATATGAGTTCTTTGTGGTCTAGCAAGTTGCACTTTGTATTTTCCTTTTTTGCAATTGCTATAGAGGAATGAGAACACAACCTAAATACAGTGTATAATGGAATTTCTTAAGTCTTCCTTCAAGATGAAAACAACTTTCGAATACATATATGTATATTGAAGCTGAAAACTAATAGCATATAGTAGAAAAGCTGTACTTTGTTTTGGAACTTCTAAAAGAAATTTGGTGTATGCAGGCAGTTGATCTTAGAAGCTCTCAGGTTTTGACAATTCCTCGATTACTGGTGAGCCAACAGACCATAATCCAAGATTTCGTTCTAAATTTCTAGTATACCTATATAATGAAGTTCTTTTCTTTTATGTTAGAATGTCAGTTATTCTTACCAAGCTGTTCTACCTGAGATATTGGATGTTCTAAAGGCTGCTTGCAAGTTGCATGCATTGCCATTAGCTCAAACTTGGGTTCTATGTGTTCAACAAGGCAAACAAGGCAGCCGTCATTCCAATGAGAACTACAAAGATTGTGTCTCTACAGCTGATGATGCCTGCTTTGTCAATGATTCTTCTATTTTGGGCTTTCATGAGGCATGTTCTGAGCACCATTTGCTCAGGGGGCAAGGTGTAGTTGGTCAAGCTTTCACCACAAACCAACCATGTTATGTATATGATATAACTGCCTCAAGTAAGTCAGATTATCCACTTGCTCACCATGCCAGGATATTTGGTCTAAAGGGTGCAGTTGCAATACGGCTTCGGAGCACTCGGACCGGAATCATTGACTTTGTGTTAGAGCTTTTCTTGCCCATGAGCTGCACAGGAGCCAAAGAGCAGAAAACAATGCTTGATTCCTTGTCATGTTCTGTTCAAAGTGCTTGTCAAACTTTACGGGTTGTCACAACTAAGGAGGTGGAAGATGAGTCGACGTCTTCAGATGATTTGCTTCAGAAATCAAATTTTGGATTGAACCAAGAACAAAATTTAAAAGCTACTGCAGGTCAAATTTGTGACATGGATAAGGATGTGATTTCTTATGTGGCAACTACTAATGCTGCCTCAAAAGGAAAAATGAGAGGTGATGTGGAACTAGATAACAATGGAGTTAGAGGCTTTTGTAGCGCATTGCAGGGAAATCATGAGCAAGAGACGATAATATCTGCAGGCAAGATATTTTCTGATAATTGTCACCAAGATTTGCTTGAAGATCAAAACGACCTCAAGGACTCTTTTGCTAATATTGGAAGATTTTCTTGTATCACAAATGAGGGAGAAAAAAGACATAAAAAGACAGAGAAGACAATCAGTCTACAGATTCTGAGAAAATACTTCGCTGGTAGCCTGAAGGATGCTGCAAAGAGTCTTGGGGGTGAATAGCTATATGCCCTGCATGAATCATGCACTTTATCATTAGTCTTCCTTTTTGTTCAATAATGATTTGTTTACCACATTTTACCATATTGGTTGGTTAACATGCTCTAGACTGAAATCACACAAAGTTAATGTTTTCTCATGAAAGATTACTAGGATTAATTTCAGCTAACCTCTTTTTTTTTCAGAGTTTCTGTTAATCTATTTTAGGTAGCAATTGCTTATTAGGCTATAAAATCGTTGAAGCTTAAAATTCAGTCTCCCACATAAATTTATAAAGATTTGTTTTATAACTGTTCTTTTGAATGATTGAGAAAATTTCAGAACATTATAATTGATTCTTATATATTCTTTTGTCAACTTCATGAATAAAACTGTCATATTAGAAGTTCTCTAAGAGACTGCTTTTTGTTTCAGTTTGCCCTACTACTCTGAAGAGAATATGCAGGCACCATGGAATAACTCGTTGGCCATCCCGAAAGATCAAGAAAGTTGACCATTCTCTTAAAAAGTTGCAACTAGTTATTGATTCTGTTCATGGTACTGATAAATCTATTCAACTTCCTTCCCTTTACAAGGATTTCACTTCTCCTTTTGGTTCCAATGGTAATTCATCAGGAGTCATCCTAGATTCTTCATTGACCCAAAAGTATCACAAAGACTATACTGGTGAACAACCTGAAGCTAAAGTTAACCAACAGCATTCATCTTCCTCTTACTCTTCATCAGCTTGCACACAAAAGTCCAATTCCAGTCCCTCTTCTTCTGTTGGCGAACAGCAGTGTCCTCAGGTTGTAGAACCTCAAAAACCAGAAGTTGCCATGGAAGAAATATTGAGTTGCATTCCTCAAGGAAGAACTGAGCTAGTGAAAATGAGTCCCACAGCTATAGAAGCACAATCACTTCTTAATAGGTCTCAAGGTCATAGATCAACTGGTGAGCATTATTCTGTTGATATTTTATCGTCAATGGAAATTACTACAATCAATTGGATGAGGGTAAAAGCTACATATGGTTCTGACAAAGTTAGGCTCCGGCTAGATCCTACTTGGGGATTCAAAGATTTTAAACAGGAAATATTGAAAAGGTTCAGTATAGACAGTGTGAATTCAATGAATCTCAAATACTTGGATGATGATTTGGAATGGGTTTTATTAACATGTGATGCAGATCTCCATGAATGCATTCACATATATAGATCAATGGGTACACATACAATAAAAATAACTCTTCAGCCTGTCATTGATAGATAGATCAAATAGTGTCCTCAGGGTTCATAAAATGGTTATGGTATTTTGTGCATGCTTTCTGTGCACGAGATAAAAGGATCATAGCAAGAAAGAGAAACATTTTAAAGCATCAGCTATGGTAAGGACAAATGCTTGTTCAACAGGTACTGTCAACATTGGCCTTAAAAATATCGAATCACTTGAATATTGATCATGGTGGTTAACTCATAATGTGAGAAGTTCCATGATTATGTACTTCTGTTATGTTCCTCTTGGTTCTCATCATTTGATAACGAGAAAGAATTTGATAGTTGGTTACTCCTTTATCTGGATAGTACACTGATGAAAAGATGGCTGGTCACTGCCAAGCTTAGTCTCATGAGGCTTTGCTTCAGATTTTCAGCTACAATTTGCTGGGAGAAATTTTGGCAGAAGAGTGAATAAATTTCCATACTAGATGATCCTAGATCTTTGAAATGCAGGAACATATCCCTTACCTTGTTTGATGGCAGAATAAAAAAGCTGTAAGTAATTTTGCATCTAGTAAGTTTTCCTTTCTTTCAAGTCTTTTTTGACCTCCATGTTACGAGTTAATTCTAATAATTGCAGGCAGTCTATGCATAAGGGAGATGTGATGCACAGTTGTGGCAGTTATAGTGACTTTGTAGCAGCCAATGACCAATATACCATGTATAACTTACCACAGAAGAGAAAAGTGAAATTTTCACAAGTATATAACAGGAATGAGAGTGAAGCAACAGGTAGGTATACCTAAAAAGAGTGAAATAATGTTCATAGCATTACCTTGCAGACATCTACATTGATCGAACTCTTAGTTTGCCCATCTCTCAATTGATTAATCACCAATAATAGTATTCATAGTCGAACAAACTTTAAAATCTCTGTTTCATTTGTTTTTTTTATTTGCAAAAAGACTATAAAAGAAAATTTTCTTTGAAGGGTGACTGATTCAGAGGAGCTTTACTCTTTCAACCACAAATGGTATTTTCCTGCCTTATCTGCTTTATATAAGTTAAATCTGATGACTGAAAAAAAATATAGAATCTGCCTGTTTTCACTTTCCTTTTTTTTCTTCTTTCCAAGGGAAGCTTTTTCAATTTGTATTTCTTCTATTTTCTTTATCATTTCCTTTACACATTCGCTATACAATTATTTGAGGGTTTTCTTTGAGAAATAAAATGAGAGACCTGCATTCAATGTAGATGACATGTTTAATCATTTTTGTGTGCAGGATGACAAGGAAAAATCTAAATATTTCTTAGTGATTACCGGACATGAAGTTTTGGATAGTGAGAGAGCCTGTTGGTTTTTTGTTTTCTTCAAAGGAAAATATTTTATGCAATAGTTTGACTCATGCTCAACCAGTGAGAAATTGTTAAAACTCAAAACCGAATATATTTTATTCTCAGATTGATAGAAACATGTACAAACTAATCTGCCAATTTTTCATTGAAATTGTATTACAATACGTTTTATGAAATATATCTCTATGTCAAGGAAATGAGCAGAGTTTCTTCTCTTTGTGTTGATTTCCAAAGAAGATGGATCACAATTTCTAATAATGCTCAAACTCAAATATCTAATACAACATTATGACACTTTTACTTCATATGAATTTTCCTATGCTGATTAAAACTTGTGGACATATCTCCTATGGTAATTCTAACTATAACGCCTCTAGAAGCACACCCTGCTACGTGGTAAAATGTCATTCTAGAGATAATTACGATATTTATGCTATGCTCTAATTAAACTATTGACTATTTTACCAATTAACAAAATGCAGAATAAATGAAAATTTTATAATAAGATGTGGAAGTCTTACATCAATCTATAAGGTCTCCAAACATCCTATGTTATGGCTATGACCTATAAACCAAGGACCATTATCTATGTGCAAATTGCATCCATCATGAGCATCCATCGTCATCCAACATCTATATAGACTTTTGACCTATAGGATCTAATATAGAGGAGAAAATTCTCTTGTGAGCTATAACATCCAATATGTAAAAAAATCCAATAGATATAAATATGATAGCATTAAGCATGTAAATAAATCAAGATTGTAAGATATAAAAGCACAATAATCAATGTCATATGCTATCTTTTAGAACTCACTACTACTCTTATTATAGTTCTTTCTTTTCATTACTCTACATCAATGCATTGACTTTCTTTCTATGCGATGCTTTGGGTCAAGGCGATGCTTTGCCTTGTATACAATGCTCTAGATCAATGTGATGCACTAGAACAATATTATATGCTCTGGAATAATGGATCAATACTATGCAATGCTTAATTGTACTTTATATCAATGTTCCTAATCATAGACTTATTCCATTAATGACTTTGAGGTGACTTTCAAATAGACTTATGAGCTTTTAAGAGGTTCGTCAATAAATGGTCAATAGTGGTACATAAACCATGAGGCACACAAGGGGAGAATACTCGAGAATCCTCTTTGTTGCAAGGCGGAAAGAAGGTTAGACAATAAAAACTAAGTAGCAGTTGTTCTGTCAGTCTCCAACAATGCGATGATATAACTTTGCTCTCAAACTATGCAATGCATAACAACCTCTTATCTTCATTTTATTTATCTTGCTTAATCCTTATCCTAAGGTTTTCAGTGCAATGTAGAACATATACTATCAATATCATCCTGGTAGAGATGGGTCATGTTTGATATGAACACGGTTGTGTTATACAGATTTACTTCGGCATCCAAAGTCATAACACGGGTCATGTTAGAGTTTGACGTGGGTCATGTTATGCAATTGATTAATTTAACATTGTTGGCATGGAACATGGGGTTTGACGCGGGCCGTGTTCCATCTATGCATGATCAATTTAATATACTTCGACATGGGATGTAGGTGGTGTCATGTTTGACGTGGGTTGTGGTCCATCAATGCAATGATCAATTTAACATACTTCGGCATGAGACGTGGGCCATGTCAGAGTTTGATGTGGGTCATTTTCCATCTATGCAATGCAATTTAACATACTTCAACATGGGAATGGGTCGTTCCATTTATACAATAATCAATTTAGTAGTCATGAACTTCATTAGCATCTCTTCCATATTACTCTTAGGTTCAGTATGTGGATGTTGAGAGCTTGGTGGGAGAGGGTAAAATTTGTTATTGCCTTGTCTCCATGATAGATTGGGATTGTTTTCTCCATCCCATATTGTAGTTGTTGCTGAAAATTATTGTCTTTAGGGTAGGAACCAACCACAAAACTAGCATTCTTAAATTTATTTTGTTATAAATTATTGCCTTGGGTAAATTCATCGTATGGACGTCCAACTCCACACAACTCATATTATTGAATGTGCAGGTTATGAGAAGCTCAAACTTTTTGTTGAGTGACTCTGATTGAGACATTACTTTATGATTGGAACATGATTCATGTTATTCACACTTCTCGTCCTGGTGCTCCTCGATCTTTTGTTCTATCAAGAGTAGAGGGTCACATCTTCAATAATTTCATATATTTTCTCAGGTCTTTTCTTTCCCAAAACTTAACCTCCAACAGATGAGTCCAGTTTGTCTTTATCTTCTTAAAATAGCACATTGTAAAAGTCTTCATGCATCTATCACAACAGGGTTTGATGATTAGGAACCTATGGTAGCACCTCCTTGTATCTTTCCCAGACTTCATATAAAGTCTCATGATCTTCTTGCTTGAAAGCTCTCTATTTTTTTCTCATCTTTGCAGCTTTCTGGGGTGGGCAAAACTTGGTTTTGAATTTGTTGATAAATAACTCCCAAGTTGTTATGGTTCTAGTAGGCAAAGTGCTCAACCATGTCGACGCTTTGTCTCTTAATGAAAATGGAAATAAACACATATTAACACCATCCTCAGAAGCATGATTGCACTTGAAGGTATTACAAATGCATATAAAATTATCATGGTGAATATAAGGATTCTCATTAAGCGCACCCCCAAACTGACAAGGTTAGACCATCCTCACGATGAAAGGATTGATCTCAAAGTTGTTTGCATTGGTTGTAGGGAGGACTACACTGGACTTGGATTTTTTATACTTGAAAGAGACATAGTCTCTGATGGTCATCTCTGGTGCAATGATAGCTCTTCCTTGATCTTCAGCCATTCTTATTGCTCTCCTTAACCTCCGGGTTGTTCTCTTACTTTCTGGATCAAATTATAACGTGACTCCCGATTGCCTAATTCGGGACCGGGTTGCTTGAATTGTAGTGTCAAGAACCATTTATACCTTCTTGTGTTAAGATTTGCTTGAAAAATGAACAAGAAGTAAAGCAACAAAATCTCAAAGTAGTTTAATGAAACTAGGATAGATAACCAATAAAAATCATCGACAATAGCATCAAAAACTTGATGACTTAAAAAAATTGCTAGCAAGTAAACTAATGGTTATCAAGTAATGATTAAGGTGAATTAAGTATCGTTCCCACAAGGGTTATATTTTTTTTAGTCTAACCTTACATAGGAGATCAACATGAGTTTGGATAAAAATGGTTTCTAAAAAAAAAAGATAAGATAACAAGATAAAATTATGGATAAATTCAAATTTTTTATGGCATCAAGCATTGTACTCGAATGAATAAAGCTAAGTAGAGATAAACAAGATTTCACCACAAGTTTTATCAATGTTCAGTTTTAATCAAATTCTTATGATATTTAGGATCTACCCAAAAATATGGCTTCCTCTCTAGGATGAACCAACTATCTCAAATCTAAAAGATTCGATTGTTTCTCTCTAGGATGATAATATAATCTAGTAGGGGATTGAGATGCATTAATATGGAGTTCCTAAGCTATAGATTGTTTCTCTCTAGAATGCCAATCTCATGGACCTCATACTTATAGTATCCATTGAGAGGTTCCTCAAGCAACACCCACCTAGTTTAAGGTGACCAAAAACTTTGGGCAAACTAAGAAGTGGATAGAGAAGATGGAAGAAATGGACTCAGAGATGTAGTGTGAGGCGAAGCAAAAAATCACCTTCGCAATCAATTGCCTCATGGGTGATGCCAAAGACTGGTGGAAAACCACCAGGAGCACCAAGTTTGCAACTCAGGATACTGTCTCATGAAAGGATTTCAAAGAGGCTTTTGAAGCACGCTATCAACCCAATATCAAAAAGACCGAATGTAGGAGGAATTTTTGCAGTCAAAACAAGGGGATATGGCGGTCAAACAATTCCTAGTAAAGTTCTTATGATTAAAGAGGTATTGTACTTAGGATAAGAATGAAAAATCCAGGACAAAGAGATCCGTCAATGGGCTACATCCTAAATTTATGACCAAGGTCATGAGTGGAAACTGCAAAAACATGGAGGACACCTTGGAGCTCACATCAGAATTGGATAGGGTACACTAGGAGTGGCGGAAGACTCAAAAGAACAAGTCTATGGCTCGGCTAGATGATGGTAGATAGGCCAAAGCTCCTAATGGAAGAGACAACCATTGAAAGGATCATCTTAACCCTTATCAACCTCGTGAAGGGCAACAACAAGACAGTAGGAAGGTTTGCCCACACAACTGGAGTACCATTATGGGAAATGTCACCACAAGGCAGGCACTTGCATCAACGCCATTATGTAGAGAATGCTAAGATCGGAAGATAGGAAATCAAGATGCTCGAGAAGCAAGAGGCCCTCCTAACCATACGCATGCAGGTTGTACCTCATGGAGGAGAACACGAAGATATGCAGCCTAAACCTGATTGATAGCCTAAGGATAAGGTTTATTTCTAAGGAGATTATCCAAGGCATGATGGGCTAAACTTGAGAACAAATAAGGAGGTTTTGATGTAATGCCACAACCCAAATTTATGACTCGACGCGGACCATGTCCAACTAGGATACAAGCCGTGCAGAATGTCCAACAAAAAATGCACATGAAACGAAAAAAGACCGCTCTATATGGATCGTGTCCTACTAGGACGCAAGTCGTGTTGTGCTCAAACTATGACCCAGATGAAACACAGACCACGTTCGAATAAGACGTCACCTCAATGTGGGTCGTTGTAACACAAGCCGTGTTGAGTCACCAAACTCCCAAATAAATAACATTTTATATAATTGGATTCCAGGAGAATAAAATAATAAAAAAGATAAGTTTGAGCGACATGGATTACTCCCAAGAACTCGTATAAGTAGTGGTTTAATAGAGGGGAGACCTCATTATTTCTTCTCTCAAGACCAAACACCAAGTTTCTCTCTCTCCCCCTCTCTCCCTCCCTCTTGGTGCTGGATAGAGGACAATGGAAGGAGAAGTTCTACCCGGTGACGACAAACTTAGAGGACATAAACCGGCCAACGAAACCAAAGTATGTAATTAGGAGGATCAACCTTAGAGGAATATAATAATGATTATCATTCTTACATTAAACAATGGTTGCAATAGTTAATAACTAATAATAATATACTTCTAATGAACAAAGCGATGGAGACGAAAAATTGCGACCGGCATATGTACCCATAGGACGTGGATCATGTACGAATAGGATGCGGACCATGTCCGAAGGGAGGAAACGAACGCCATGGACCACGCTCGGAAGATTGTGATCGGATTGATGGAAACAAATCGCATCGCCTCTTGACGTGGGCCGTGTTCCTCGATATCACTAGAACAAGAAACAAAGCGAGTAGATGGATGCATTGATCCTTTGAAATGGGTCATGTGCCAACTTGACATGGGTCGTGTTCCTTGGGGCAAACATGATGAACCGAAGGGCACTTGATATGGGTTGTATCTCATCCAAACGCGGGATGTGTCATTGCCGCATACATGAAACACATAGAACACAAATCGTATCTTTAACCACACGGGTCGTGCCGTGATGGGGAAAAATGGGTCGTGTTTCCCCTAAAAATTGATAGACAAGATCTTTGTTCATGATTCTACAATTTGATTTATTCTATTGCTTTAATGATGTTTGTATGAGTTATAACCTACAGATGGGGGTCGTCTCCCTAAAGTTAATTACGCCTTAAAATGATGAATGCATGTGATTGAATTTATCTGTGAGGGATATGAGTTAGTTCTGGATGTATTATCCATTCCTTCAAGGTCAAAGGGTTCCTTCGGAAATCGAGGTTTCTTCGGGGACCAATGTTCATTCCTTCTCTAATGAAGGGTTCCTTTGTTAATTTCCTTCTTGTGCAAGTGGATGATCTAACTTCTTTCTTTCGTTTACAAATTCAACATCCAAAACCTTGCGTAAAGCCTCTTAAAATCCGCAATTAAAAAGAAAGTGTTGAGTATATGAAGACCTTTAGTAATGATGCTCTAGAACTCTTCTCCTCTTGCAATCCTTCTTTCCTTTCATCTTGTGCCCTAAGATCGTCTTCTACTTGTTTCCCACTACTTGGTTTGCTGAAGGAGAGTAGGAGTAGTCAGATCCTTGTTGGATCACTTGGCACCAAGAGGGGGG
>LTAE01012246.1:0-10342 GCA_001647135.1 Pontederia paniculata | reverse complement strand
ATTCATAAGCATGCATAATCATCATTCATAAGTACTTAAATTCTAAACATCATCTAGCCCTAAAACAAGGGGGATTTAGCTATGCATGATGAGAGAAGAGAGGGGGAGAGATGAAAAATTCCATTAGATTAGAAATACAAAATCCATACATTAACATTACAAATAAAGTTTAGAGCACTACAAGTTAACATACCTCATACAAGAATTAAAAACCCTAGAAAGAAGCCCTAAAATTTTCACCATGGGGCTCCCAAAATCGTCCCAAAATCGACCCCCAAAGGGGCCTAAACTGTGAACACGAGACTGCCCAGGTGAACACCAAATCAGAACCCTAAAATCCATTTTTATACTATGGTGTCACGGCCCGTGATGAGATGTAACAGCCCGTGAAGAGGAAGCGCTACGACTTCATTGTTGCGCTACGGTCGTGATGAATTGCGCCACGGTCGTGAGGAGTTGCGCTACTGCTGAGCTGGTTTGTTACGGCCCGTGAAACAATGTTATGGCCCGTGAAGATAAGGCGCTACGACCGTAAAAATGCGCTACGGTCGTGAGTTGCGCTACGGCCGTGAGCTGCTGCACTACGATCGTGAGACGCCCCGTAATGGCCCGTGATAGACTGTAACGGTCCGTGAAGATGCAATCATCTGACGAACAGTGCGTGGCTACAGTTATGCAATTGACGGCTATGGTTCTCCAAGTTTTGGCTATGGTTCCATAATGAATTGGCAGTGTGTGACTACGGTTGTACCCTGTTGGCTACGGTTTGAAGATGAAGGCTACGGTTTGCACACTTCATTGCTACGACCCGATGCTTTCTCTTGTTGGTTGAACCTCCTAAACCTTTTAAACTCATCTTGAAGTCGGTTGATCTCTCCAATCCTTCGAAATCCTACAAGAATCATCCGACTTTGAGTAGATAGTAATTCTTCGAGGAATTGATATAAGATATGACTTGAATCATGTGATAATGCTATAAAATAACTGACTCAAGCTAACCATAGGTATGCATTTATCACACTTATCAACCTCATCGTTTTTGGCAATTTGCTTTTGAAACTACCATATACTTAATCAACAGATTACCTTCTATGGTTTTGGATGGCATTTCCCCCTTTGATAAGTTTTTTAACAAATCCCCTTCTTATATGTTCTTGAGAATTTTTGGGTGTGCTGCTTATCCCTATTTGCAACCTTACAATCGTCACAAGTTTTCTTTTCGTTCAACTAAATGCGTGTTTTTGTGCTATCCATCCTCCTTTCATGGATATAGGTGCTTGGATCCGGCTACAAATCGACTTTATTATGCTCGACATATTAAGTTCGATGAAACCTGCTTTCCTTTCTCTAATCATTCCTTACCCACTCTTCCTTCTTCAACACATATTCCCAGTTCACGTTGGCTTACTTTGACCACTAATATCCCCAGGCCTCCTATTCTTTCACCTGGTTCATTGGCCTCCAACACATCCGATACTAGTTCATCCTCATCCTCCCGCACTGAAAATTTGCCAAGTTCCTCCCCATCCGAACTGTCTTCTCGACAACACATGACCCTCAGGCAAGGGACTCGACGAAACTATAGGGAACTTGTAGGGCTTCAGGAAAAACAAGTTTCACATAGTATCCCAGTCTCGGACCCAACTTGTCACTCATCTGCCATTAAAATTCCCCATTGGCGCTCGAAAATGGTTGAAGAACTCAATGCTCTAATTTCAAATGGCATGGGTGCGTTCCTCGACGTCCAGGAATGAACATCCTCGGTTGTAAGTGAATTTTTCTCACTACATATCTTTCTGATGGTACTGTTGATTGCTATAAAGCTCGACTGATAGCCAAAGGGTTTTCTCAACAATCAGGCATTGATTACTCTGAAACATTTAGCCATGTTGTTAAGCCAACTACAATTCATTTAGTTTTGACTCTTGCTATCTCTAACCATTGGCAACTTCATCAATTGGATGCCAGCAACGCATTTTTGCATGGAGATTTAAGCGAAAATGTCTTCATGTTGCAACCTCCAGGATTTTTTGATTATGTATGTCTTCTCCAAAAATCTATCTATGGTTTAAAGCAGGCTCCACATGCATGGTTTCAAAAGCTTTAGTCTGCACTAAATGCTTTTGGCTTTTGCTCATCTGTGACTGACAGTTCCCTCTTTGTTTTTCGAAAATAGGGAATTCTTCTCATTATGTTGGTTTATGTTGATGACATTATCATCACTGGTTCGCACGAGGATCTTCTTAGTAACTTCATTTCTTATCCGAAGCAACTTTTTGCTATTCGTGATCTGGGAACTCTTGATTACTTTTTCGGTGTTGAAGTTCTCAAACAAGACAACAAGCTTCTTCTCTCTCAACATAAATGTGTTATGGATCTTTTGCATCACACGAGCATGTCAAATGACAAACTAGTTTCCTCACCTCTTGGATCGTCTAAAAAATGGTTAAAGATTATGACCCTTCATTTTTTGACCCGCACCTTTATCAACAGGTTGTTGGGGCTTTTCAATATTTGACAATCACTAGGTCTGATGTTTCTTATGTGGTCAGTCTTATTTGTCAATTCATGCACAAGCCTTCAACGGATCACCGGCAATCCGTGAAGAGAATATTGTGTTATCTTTGGTCTACAATCCATCTTGGCTTGTATCTATCTCCATCTTCCACGCCCACTCTTCATGTTTTTGGTGATGTTGATTGGGCAAGATGTCCAAATGATTGTAAGTCATTTGGAGGGTTTGTTGTTTTCTTTGGTAATAATCTCATCTCCTGGTCAGCGCGCAAGCAAAAGACAGTTTCTCACTCATCGACTGGAATCTGAATATAAGGCCTTAGTTGATGCTACTGTTGAGCTTATCTGACTATGATATTTACTCTTGGAACTGGGTTTGCATGCTGCTTCTCCACCTATTCTTTGATGTGATAACATTGGGGCCACTCATCTTTTTGCCAATCCTATCTTTCATGCTAGAACCAAACACATTGAGGTCGATTACCACTTTGTTCGAGATGAAGTTTCAAATCGCCGACTTCTTGTCTGCTTCATATCTTCCAAAGATAATATTGCCGACGTTTTAAGCAAGCCACTTTCAGGAGCTCGTTTTTAATTTCTACGAGACAAACTCCGACTTTCGATCATGAAAGTTAGAGTTTGCGGGGGAGTGTTGGAGTGTTAAAGTATCTTTGGAAGTATCTTTAGTATATTTGATCTTGTTGTTACTGATTTATCTCATCAGGTTGTTGATACATGTCAATGCTCTATAACCACTTAGATTGCATCTGCTTTTATCTTGATGCACCTATGTACTATATAAAGGGTGTAATAGTTCATATGTAATTCACAGAAGAAATCTTCTCTACAATTATTCTAATAGCAATGAAAAGAAAAAAAATAAATTCAAGAATCTGAAATCTCAAGCTCTGATACAAACTATATGTGTCTGTTAGGGAACCTTTCCTAATGAATAACAATCAAGCGGAAGGGGAAAACAAAGGAATCACATGAAAACACAAATTAGAAAAGTGAAACTATTGACTAATATGTGAACATGTGCATAAAAATCAATATTAAATTGATGAAATATAAACGAATTATAAATAAGAAATTACTCATTCACAAGGAATGAAGAAGATATTGTCTCTTAGAGAATTGGAATTCAACAAAATATAATATAATATAATATAATATTGTATCATATAATATAATATAATATAATATAATATAATATAATATAATATAATATAACCAACCTTCTTATTATAAGAGAATAATAGACCCTTCTTAATAAATTAGAAACAAACGAAGATCTAATAGGCTAAATGTCCAAATAAACTATCTAGACAACTAAGGCATAATCACCATCATTATGAATTAATCCAAAAGGAAGATGTTGTTTACATCCATGTGATGCATGCAAAATGTATCATGCATTTCATATTATTTTTATGTCATTTTACGCATTTCATGCATATTTTACATTCTTTTAGCATTGAATTATATAAAGAGTCGGTGATCTACTGATTTTGGGCTTTATCTGTGTTCAGATGGAAAAGGAGGTAATTTTGGCACAATTTAGGCACAACAAAAATTCATGACTGCATAGGATGAATTCACGGGCGCCATAGAAGCCCCATCTATCAAGCATTCTCACGGGCGTGAAGGAAGACCTAACGTGCTATGGAAGCCTAAATTAGGGCATCACACAAGTTCATGGGCATGACGTGATTTCTCATTGGCGTGACTGAGAACACACTTTACATTGCACAACATCATCACAGGGCATGAACTCAAGATAACATTCGTGATGATGATAATTTCTCCCAATTTATGAGCATGAAGGTCGTTAAATCGGTTGCTGACCTCTAGGCACCAGGAGAAGGCATCTTTGATCACATCTTGAATACCAATGAGAACTTTGGAGACTTTACGCGAAAGAGAATAGAAGAGGAGAAAGGCTTCAGAGGCTTTGATTTTAGAGTTCTTCATGGGAAATTGTGAGAGGCCTATAAGCAATGTCTTCTACTCCTTAATTTTGTATTTTCTTTCATTTTCTAATTATTCTAGGATAAACTTTGAACTCATTTCATGTTTAATTTAGTTGAACTTCGTTATATGGATATTTTCTTAATTTGAATGTAGTTTGACTCTTTGATAGTATTTCATGTTCATTCTTAGTGGTTGCATGAATACCACAATCTGGGAGAATTTGAAAGAACACTAGGTTGTGTAGTCAATTAAGATGAAATCAAAAGAGCTCTTAATTGGGAAGAAACTAATTTAATGCATCTTATTTAATAATTGATTAGGATAGAAAATTATGAGGCTTAATTCTTATTTTTTATTTGCAAGATAACTAACTCAAGTATGAGATATTGGTGAGTTAGATAGGTTGAGAGTTCTTCACTTTGTTCATGTGTGCTAGTGTCTATGCTAGGATCCAGTGCATCAGTTGTCTAGACAAGGATTTCCCTACTTCTCCTAACATTTGATATCTCTTCATCTTATCTCTGAATTTCTTTAGGATTGAGTTTTATAATTTTTCTGTTCAAAATCCTTTTAATCTCTCACATTAAAAATCAAGATTAGAGAGTAGGAATTAGATAATTATCGTGGAATCGACAACCTTACTCTTCACTTTTACGATTGGTGTACTTGCTAGCATATTGCTATAGATTTTTCGCATCACCATGTGAGAAGTGTTTGTCCATGTTGACAAAGTAACAAAATTAGATTGTTATCTTGTGCCTCTGAAGTTGAGCAGCCTCATTTCCTCCAAGTGTAATGAGTTTAGTCTAATTTGTCGTTAGGTTCGAATATGGTAGGTTCAAATTTTGCATTTGTTGATTTCATGATAGTTCGCTTCTCTCCAAATATGAAAACTTTTAAATTTGTAAAACTATATTGTTCATCAAATATGGCAGTTATCAATTCAGATCACGAACTCTAGACCAATTTTGTAGTTGAATATTGTCTTTTATTAGCCAAATATTGTTTAGAATTTTTAGGCTAAATCCCACTTTTAGAATAGGTGTAGTCTAGGGTTGGTTTTGATTGTCAAACTTTTTGAATCCTTCTTTAATGAATATTATCACATTTTAGCTTCCCAATTCAGATCACGAACCCTAGACCAATTTTGTAGTTGAATATTGTCTTTTATTAGCCAAATATTGTTTAGAATTTTTAGGCTAAATCCCACTTTTAGAATAGGTGTAGTCTAAGGTTGGTTTTGATTGTCAAACTTTTTGAATCCTTCTTTAATGAATATTATCACATTTTAGCTTCCTTCATTTTGGGTTGTGTTGAATCTATTTTGATTTTTGATTTAATGGTAAAAGACTGAATGGTCATTCTTTATTCATGGATTTTTTTATGATCTCACCATAATGAAGGTTGTGTTCTTTCAAACATATGGTTGTGAGGTAAACGACTAATCTGAACTCTATGGTGTGATCTAATGGAATCTCTTATCTTATTTGAAAGATAAGCAAGTCTTAGTTGTTTTCTTTTGAAAGGGATAATTAGATCAAAAAATGTTTATCTCGTATTTAGGAACTTGAACGAGGTGCTCCATATATATTGATAGATTTTTGGTGACATTTCAATAAATTTAATAGTAGCTCGAACAAGGTTATTTAGGAGGGTCAATTGTGAAGGTGTTAGGACTCTTTCTAATTAGTCCATCGACCATATCTCTTGAATTAGATGGTTTATGTTAAACATTCGATGACGATGAAAATCCAATGTTGAACCCAATCGATCTAGATTCTATTCTAATCTAGTTTTCTTTTTCATAACTTCTCTCTTTTTCAAATTAAATATAAAAATAATAAAGAAAGAAAGTTTGACTTTGTCATTAGCTCTTAGTTTAATGACCAATAATTTAACTAATATGAGTAGATAATCAATTGTCCTTATGGATTTGACATCTTAAGTACTATAATCGCAATTTGTGAACTTGTGTTTTATATTATGTATTCGAGTTTTATTTTGAAGTTTGACATGCATCACACCCATCAAGTAAAACCATCAGACCTATTTCATATCACTCTACACAAATATCATCTACCTATTTTTTTCACTTGAACGATTAGTGTGCTTAATATTGTACTTAGATCACATTATATCTGTAAGAACACCTTATTTTGTAAGCCCAAGCCCAAACCGGAGAAAAGTCCACTAGCAATAACATAATTTTTTAAACTAATTAATAAGGAAAAAATTTGTCTTTTTATTTTTATGGTAGGAATATTAAACTAAATAAAATAAAGTTGATCGATCATTGGATTTGTGACATGTGCCTTGAAAAAGTTTATAAAAGGGATGTGATTTCTTCTCTTTTGCCGTTGTCCCCATTTCTTCTTCCTCACATGCATGAGTACAAGAGGAGGCACTAGATTCATTCTCATCGCCCAATATGCCATTACCGGAGTCTCATTGGATCATTGGACAGTACGATGTTGATGAGCTCCACGAGGTGCACGTAACACCTAAGATGGAGGCTCTTGTGGATTAGGCGTTGCAAGAACTCGAGCCAGCCAACATCACTGGTGCACCAAGAGACTCTAACACTCGAACGATGCGACAATTCTCTAGTGAGTTGTTGGTCCATTTTGTGATGAGTTTGAAGTTGATGATATGGATAAATGTGTGTTTAATGGAACAGTATCCACTCCGTCGATCTGGATCCTTCGAGTTCTTTCTTCTAGCAATGGTGGGAGAATTGATCATGAATCACTACCAGCTTCACACGATTTCTGTTTTGGGTGAGTATTTTGTATACTAGCAAGTATTTGTTCAAATTTGTTTGTAGTTATTTAAGGAAGTGAGCATGGTATTCTGTGCTTGTCTATCGATCCTTTCCCTTCGTGGGAGCAGCCGTAAAAGCCAAGGATGATGACATTACAACCAAACGACTTCCTTCTAATGAGTCTCCTCTAATTTCGTGGAATATGTTGAAATATAAATGGTCAGAACTTGTTCCCTCCAATAATGATCCAGGCAAATTCATATAGCTAGAAGATTACTTTTGTAGTCAAATACATATCATATGTATACGGTGTTCAATAATTGCATGCTTATACATTACATGGTGCAATACTATTGTAGTTAATGATTGGAATTATTGCTATTGTCCAATGTTTTCATAACAAGACGGAAAATCGGGCCGGATATCCAACTAGGTAGCGATTGGATCGGTTCGATCAGGTTCACCAAAGTTGAATCAAATTTTATTAAATAACATTATTTATAATAATTTATAATACATATTATAACTAATATTATATAATATATAAAAACATAATAATATTTATTAATTATTTGTATAATATAAAATAGAATATATTGTATATTTAAATCAAATAGTGATTGATAGATTATTATTACATAATTTATTATTATTATTATTATTATTATTATTATTATTATTATTATTATTATTATTATTATTACATAATAGTAAAAATTCCATATTAATTTATTTTACTTTGAATAAATCTTATTTTTTATACTCTATTTTATTTCTTTTCATCTTCTTTCTTTTTCTATTTTTTCTATCAATTATCCTCCTTTATTTATTTTATCTTTCCATTTTAATTTTTCCTAGTGTTTCAGCTTTTTTTTTAATTTCTTCCATTTCTTACATCTTGATTAGAGTTGAACCATCATTAAATTATTTATTATATTTCAAACTTTAATGATTACCAAAAAATTGTGATGATTGATATATAATTATTTATATAATACTAATAATTCGATGTTAATTATTTTAACTCAAATGATTATTGATTTTTCTTTTGTTTTACTTCAAATTATTTTTATTTCCACATTTATTTCATATCTCCAATTTTGTTTTTGCCAATTATTTTCATTTTATAAACTTTAATTCTTACCTGAAAATAATGATGATTGATATTATAATTATTATGCATATTAATTGTTTTTATTCAAAATATTATAACTTTCCTATTATTTAGTTAGCTTTCATTTATTATCATCTCTTTCCTTTCTTTAATTTTCATTTTTTTTCTCCTTATTTATTTTCCTTCCACATTTATCTTATTTCCAATTTGGTTTTTTTTCTAATTAGTTTCAATTACTTTAATTTTATAAAATATTTCCTTCCATTTTCTAAATGGATTTTCACTTTGATTTGTTTTTTTTCAAATTCACAATCAAACCAATTTTTTGGCCGGTTCTCCCGTTCGCCATTTTTCTCGGTTCGACCCTTTTTTGGTCGGTCTCAAGATCCCTCCATTTTTATGCTAAAACTGGACTAGACAAATGCCAATTTGCGGTTGAATCATCCAGTCTAGTCTGATTTTCATAACATTACTATTGTCTTCATTAATTGTTACTATGTAGGATTAGTGATAGTTAACATATGTTATAAATGACTAATTCTTTGTTTTAAATGGTGCCCATGTTAAATCTAATTAAAACAATTATAGAGTGAGTTTAGAAGTTGATAACTCTATCTATCAATTATTTGATGTATTTTAATTAAATTAAATTATGGATTTTTGGTGAATTAAGATCGAATAATAACTTGATTTGTGAGTTGTTGTGTGTGTGTATAATGTATGTATATATGCATATTGTAACACCCAAAATAAATAAATAATATAAAATATTTGAAAAGTGACGACCAAGGGGTCAAAATCAAAATTAAACAGAATATTAGATGGCCATAATAGTCATTTAACCAACTCTCCTTCTCTTTTAGAAAAAATTGTCCCACTCCCTCTTTTCCTCTTCTTCTCCCTCATTCCCTCTCTCTTTTTCTTCATTTTTCTATTTATCTCTTCTTCCTAACAAAAAGAGGGGTGAATCTCCATTTCATCCTCGTTCTTTTTGGTTTGCCTCTTTTGAATATTACATGTTGCAGTAGGTGATCACGCGGAGTATGATTGGAGGGGAGGAAAAGATTAAAGGATCAAAGAGGATTATGAACACGAATATCGATCCCAACATCTTAAGGTGTGTTAAAGATAATCAATCTATGGATCTGAATATCTATTAGATCTAAAAATCTAATATGTTGCAAATATGAAGAAAATCCTATGTTTTAAGCTTGCCTCATTGAAATCAAAGATGGTATGGTGTGATTGGTCGATATGTTTGCATTCATGTTGGAAATTTGTGCATATGTCTATAATGGTGTTTTGGCTTACATTATTCTGTGTTTATGTCTTGTTTCTCGATTTTATCATATGTTAGAACTATTTAGAAATCGTCTTGGACCCAATATGGTCGTATTCAACAATACGGCTAGACTGGAATTCAATCGGGCCAGCCAATACGACGTTGTATTCTCCAATATGGCTAGATTGAAATCTCCTCTAATAGCATCCATATTAGATGTGCACATTTGATACGGCCGTACCCATTGATACTGGAAGACTAAAATCTTCCTAGGTGCCCCTTTCTATGGGTGCCCTCAACTCGATACGTTAGGAGTGAAATTATGTCGGCTTCCCCTAATATGGTCGTATTGTTCAGTATGAGCATACAAAAATCTTATCAGCCAAATTTTGTGGCACGCGTTAGTAGGTAATGTTGAAAATATGACTTTATGATTTAATGTCATACTTATATTCTTTTGATGATAAAAACCTTATGAAAATATTGAAAAAGATAATGTGCACAAATTATAATAGGGACAAGTGTGTGAAAGTTTTAAAGTCAAATTATATGCACTGAAGTTTAAGTTGATATTTAACTATGATACCTTTCGATCTAGGTTGAGACATGAATACATTACTTAGAGATAATTTTGTTATCTTTCTTTACGTCCAAGAATCGTCTCATTTCGATATCTATACAAAAAGTTATATATAAA
>LTAE01012245.1:0-14100 GCA_001647135.1 Pontederia paniculata | reverse complement strand
CCCCCCCCTCTTGGTGTCATCTAGATCCTATAAGATCAAGATATTTCAAATATTATGTTACTATTTAAAATTTACAAAACACAATTACAACAAATGAGAGATAAATAATGGGATTTGCTTATGAATAGTGTTTTTACTTTTTATTGGGATCGTGATATTCAAATACCTAACACGAATGATATATTTGTTATTAAAGAAAAATCAAAACATAGAGCTTCACAAATATTAAATTTACACCACTACTGATTGAGTTATTTATTATAGTTATTGATATGTTACTTCAAGAGCTCAATAGTCATTTTAATAAAACAAATATGGAGTGATTTGTCTTAATCTTTTTGCTTCATTTCAAATTTTTAATGAAGAGAAATTAATAAAGTTAAGATAATTTTATTTAAATGACTTTTCTAAAATTGATTTGCTAATTCTTAACTATCATGAAATAATATATATTATTGATGTACACTTAGATGATCGTCTTCAAAATTTGAATGGACTTAGTGACTATTTTTAGAAGTTGATTAAAACTAAATATATACATTGATTTATGTACTTTTGAAGTTAGCTTTACTTATATATTAGCTATTACAACTATTAAAACAGTTTTTTTTTTGCGATGAAGATCATAAAGATCAAATTACGAAATTGAATGAGAAATCAATAGAAGAACGATTGTTTGATAACATATATGAAAAAGTATATTTTTTGCACTATTACTAATGATGTCATTATTCATAGATTTTAAAGATAAAAATCTTGTCATAATAATTTGAAATATTATTATTCTTTTAATTTTGAAATTTAATTAGTTTAATTATTTATTTAGTATAAAATGTGAGCTCGAAAGAAATCTTGACTTTGCTGTTGTTTGACATGGAAGAACTCAGCGCCCCTAAATAAATAATGATTATTTCAGCTTATGCAAATAACTACTTTATTTTATTAATACACTAAATAAATAATGTTATTGATATTTAAAATTTAACTTTGTATACGAATTAATGACTTAGAAAACACTCAGAAGACATCCGAAATTGATAACTCGAGAGATAAGCCCGAACTGGCAAACAATCATATCATAGTGAATTCCGCTTTTTTATTTAAACTAGAAAGATAACTGAATAAAAAATAAAATAATATAAAATGCAATGATATGAATAAAAGAAGTGAAAATAATATATAAATAAGCTTTTGATAAATAACATAAAAAATAAACTTAGGGCTCATTTTAACACGTCAATCTTTTAAAAGGTTTATGATAATGAATAAAATTTTAATCGAACCAAAATTTTATTTAGTCATTTGATTTATGTATTTTTAACATAAAGTTTAAAAATTAATTCATATTTATTTAAAATAGAGGTTAAAAATTCGAATATAAACTCTACTGTAGAATTTAGATGTTGGATATTTATTCTGAATACATTTTTTATATAAAAACTATTTTATTTAATATTTAAATATAATATGTTATATTTTATTTACAGTATTTACTTTTCATTTTTTTAAGAACATGAATTGATTTTCATATTTTGTTTAAAATTGATTGTTTTATCATTATTTTATTGATATAATAATATTTTTCCTGAAAATAATATTATTTTTAAAAAAATAAATAAAATTAGTTATTATGCTAGAATAATAAATTATATGCATGTAATAATATTATTCATATGTTCATATAATCATATCTATTTATGTTATATTTATCAATATTTGTATTACATTTAACAATCTTATCTTTGAAAATTAGAGATCAAAATTGATCTAATTCAATTCAACGCTAAAAATCTGAATTGATAAAAAATTAGATTGAATTAAAAATAATTAATTGAACAGTTTGAATTGGTCCTACCCGATTATTACAGATTTTATTCTTTTAAATAATTATCGGGACTTTAAGATTAGAAAGATTAGTAGTCATTAATATCCTTTTTTTTTCATTCTTGTCTCTTGAGCCATCATTCGTTCATGGTAGTTGCTGTTAACTGGAAGAAAAATATTTTTTTCACTTCATATATAGGCAATCAAGTGTAAATGTCTTTATTTATTTTTGTTTTCTCATTTTGTGCCATTTTAATGTCTTCCTGTTATTCATATATTTTAAAAGAATATCTTTCATCATCACGCATTTAAGCTACTGTATACTATGATTGTTGTCATTTGTTGAAGTCTTAAGTTGTATAGTTATTTTTTATTTTACATTAACTTTTCAATTTCCTTCAACTATTCCAATATATTATATTTGATTTAATCATTCAACTAAACACTTAGATAGCAAGGATGTTTCGAATCAAGGGGCGAGAAAGATAGTAGCCTCGATTTCGAATCTTAAAATCATTAATTTGATTAGAGAAATTTTGTTCAACTCTTTGTCTCGACTTCAGATTAATCATCAAGGATCCTGAGCAAATACCTAATTTTTTTTATTTAATCATTTTAATCTCTCTTATTCATTATTGTGTAATTAATATTAAATTAGACATATCAAACCAGAAATTTTTTTCTACTTCTTTTTTTTGCTTTTTTTTACCATTTAATAACAAGTTGCTACCCAATAGCACATTTGTGATCGGGTGACGACCGAAGATCCTTCATATGGGTGCTCAACTGCATCCTTTCTTTTTTGGGGTTAAAGCTTAATTTAGCTACCGTGGCGATATGCCGGGCGGATGGCTGATGGCTGATCATGCATTTCTTGATCGCCGGAACCTCTTTCTTATTTAGGGGGTTGAGGCGAGAAATGAAATTTTTTTTCAGTTTTGCACTCTAATAATATATATTATTTAGAATTATATATTTTTATAGGAAAAAATAGAGAGGGAGCACATCATTTTGATCATTGATTTTAAATTAATAATCAAATTTAATTCAACTAAAAAAAAGAGAATAATTTAAATTTGACCATTGATTTTAGATGAATACTATGCACCCCTATTAATCCCACTTTGATTTCCTCTAATCTTTCTTCGTCATTAATTTGTAAATTTATATTACATGAATCGATGGTTGAGTACTACTTTTAATTTTTATTTTTATTGAGAATAATCTTTATCCTTTTTTAAAAAAGATTGAGAATATTTTCAAGTATTCTTTTGTCACTTTCATTCCCTCAAATACTATACATCTTTTTTTATTATTCATCTTAATTTGTATACATTAATACTACTATTTTAATAAGAAAACTGATTTTATGCTATTCAACCGATTGACCACAATCCTTCGTTTCATTCGTTTCTGGTAAAACAAGACCTGAAAGACTACACCTAATATTAACTACAGCTGCTTTATTCACAACGCTTTCAGTTTGGTGCACGAGATTACTTGTTTATTTCCGTTTTCAAATGAGGGACAAGAAATATTAAAAAAATACACAACATAAAACAAAAAGCATACTTGAGCACTAAAATAGCTGTCAAAGTTTAATGCTTACTGAAGATATGATAAAAATTTGATCGTCTACTACCAAAAGAAAATCAAATGATTATTAAATATATTATAAACATTCGTCTTTTCCCATGTATACACCTTAGCCATCCATGAAAATGCACAAAACAATTAAAAAGGTAAGCATCTGTCATCTGTGGCAAGTACAAGCTCGAACCATGTGGGTCATTATGGTGCGTGTTCTCATATGGCAAAATCATGAACCATGCAGAGAGAAGAGACATCCAACAGTTCAAAAAAGAAGCCAGAAACAAAGCCAAAGATCATCAAGACGAATAAAAGCAAGGGTCCAAAAGAAGCAAGAGCCAGTTCATTACTCAAAGCCTAAATCAAGAACTTAATCTAAGGCGAGTTTTTGACAGACGCATAACATTCAGTTTTGTCAAGGACAAGTCTAGTACTAGCCATTACACACATTCTGGTAACTAGTTAAAATATGCAGCTCCATAAACATCTCAAAGATCAGAATTTTAACAGCAAACAAAGTCTGGTGATAACTGATAATCCAGGGGGAACTAAACACCGTTGTACTACGCACAACTTCCTCTGGTTTGTGTTCCAGTATCAGCTTATGGGTAAGCTCATAAATAGCAACTCACCTGAAAAGATAAATTACACATGAGCACCAGAAGAGCATATATTCTTTGCAAATGCAAAAGGGAAAAACTACATCCATATAATCATTGAGAGTACAAAAGGACAAGACTCTATTACACTGGCGACCGAGACCGGGATGAACCACTCCTGCTAGGGCTCCGTTTCAGAGGACTTTTGCTTGCAGATTTTCCTCGCACAGGCTGCACAACTAGAGTTTTAATTGAACACCAAAAGATATAACATTATATGTCTCAGAAAAAACTTACAGAAGTGACGGGCGATTTGGATCTTGATCGAGATCTGCAAAAAGTTCCAGAAACAACTGAATTCAATATCCAGACGCTGCCTTAACAGCTTGATCCAAAATCCTCACAAGCCCTCCTCGACGTCAGAGTAGCCATATGAAGATGAGAAGAGAAAGGACTCAAAAAAATGATACGAAATTATAGCTCCATGCAAATCTAAAGCACTTTAAAAGAATAAAAATTTAGCCTGCAGCACCTCTCAGATCGTATGCATGATAATATCATAATGATAAAATCAATTAAGGACCTAGGTACTTAAAGAGACGACTCCAAGAAAGCAATATCCTTTATACCACCAAAAGCTAGATCCAGAATCCTGAGCGCATCCCTCAATAGAAAATGAAGGTAGAATGATGCAACTTGTCACTATCATATGTCCAGTGGACCACTTATATCCTTGCCTCAAGAGCATTCCAGCTTTTTATTTGCAACAACTACCTTTTTGTCCAAACTGAAGACAGTCATAAATCAGCTATAGTACAAGAGGTGCAAAGATCATTAAGCTTTCTGGGTCTCATAAGCTGCTCGTCTATGAAACAGCATACCTTACAAGACCAAAATAGTTGTAAGCATTTGCACCCAATCCAATCCAGATCCTATTGTGCAATCCAGAGATCGACGCACAAGCCCAAATCTAAAAAAAAGACAAGTCAACTTCCGAGAGGATGATGTAAGTTGGGCATTGACGAACATGTTTAATCATGGCCACAAACCGAGTAAAAAACCACCAGGAGAACAGAAAACATATAATTTTGAGCGAAAATTGGAGCATCCATGCCAGCCAATTATTTCAGCTGCAAAATATCTATATGATATTGTAATGCGATCTTCCTGATTACAAAAGAAAAAATCAAGTTTGTTTTCTCTCAAAACGAAAAGAATCCAAGCTGAAAAGTTCTTTTCACTTGAAGGTGAAAAGAAAACCGAGTAGAAATGTGGAACGTCAATTCAAGGCACGGGTGATTATATTCAATAGAAAAACATATAAAACAAATGCTCACAAGCAAGGGATCCACATGACTAGGACCAAAAATGCAAGCACAAGCTGATATGATATATAAACCATGGTAAAAACAACTGTTAAAATTAGACCAGTCTCCACAAGTCACCAAACCAAAACTTATATTAATTTTGATACATTAGCTGATCAGTTTTCATGTCACGGTCATCCAAATAACAAAAGACATTCTCTGATAGACAAAGAACATCTTGACAATTTCCTACGAAATCAAAGTAGTGCATTGAAAAGAAATATAGAGCATTCTCCAGGAATTTCTTATTGTAAGACTTAGTCCTCTACCCAAAGGTCTCATTTATTTCCCAATATTTGGTGACAAAGAATTTAAGCCACAAAAATAATTTCTCAATGATAAAAATTTAATGAAGGAACTTGGAGAAAATGGTTTCCCTTATTTCTGAGGGAAAAAATTTACTCCTCCCAGAATATCTCTCGTATCGTAGATAAAAAGATTCTTTATTGTAATATAAAATCAAACGCAAAAAAGGTAAAAGTACTTTTGCCAAATATTATTTTTTTCTCAGAAAGCAAATTTGCACCATGTATATGTAGTGAAGCCAACATGTCCTATTAATTGATTGGAAGTAGGCCCACTTGCATGCATTGAATAGACAAAAGGGACAGCTGATCACAATAAGAAAGAGTTGTAAAGAAACAGGACCTGTAAAGATGATGACAAAAAACAAACAGTTTGATACAAGTTCATTTAAAACCCACAAGTTCAACAACCTTACACTGCTGACAGTAATAATGCTGTATTAAGAATTGACCACATCAAAGATATTATTGACTCTAATTGACATATCCTCAGATTTTCCATTTTCAATAAAAATAACCCTCAACAAGAGCAAGAGCGAGAGCAAGGGCATTGGAGCGTTTGCCCAAGGTAAAGAACCAGGCAAGGAACTGATTAAAAGTTTGTATATGAAACACTTGCAGACTTCACTTACCCATCGATTATAGAATAGGCATGAAGAGTAGATATTGGTTCAAGAGTTGCAAAGTAATTAATTGATCTTGACTTTTAGTGTCCACAAAAAACACAGCTACTTCAACAACATACAATAAGAAAATCACCAAGACCACTTAATAACATACTTAAAATATAATAAATTCACATACAAGTCAATAATCAAAACTTAGAAACATCTCAATAAAATAACATTGAGGGCAATAAATGTTTCAGTAAGTAGACAAGATAAAGAATCAAATGCAGGATAATCCAACATACCTTGACATAGGACGTCCTTTAGAACCGGAACGAGAAGATGATACAGATTTTGAACGAGATCTAGATCTTGAGGGAGAACGACGTGAGGACCTCACTTTCGGGGATTTGCTGCTCAAAGGTCACCAAGGATACAGATTTTATCGTCAATTTATATTTCCTTTTGAAATCTTATCCCAAAATTTGAAAACAGATTTAGTTGAAACTGATAACAAACCTCCGACTGCGACTTCGACTGCGGGCAGGGCTAGGACTCCTTGAATGAGGGCTGCGGCTCCTAGATAAGGAGCGCTTGGAGTCATACTCCTTCACCTATAATCAGATTTGTTGGTAAACCTGTACTGATACAAAGGAAAGAACCAAGAATTCAAAAGGTTAACAGGTTCGCACCCTTATGTATGCCCGAGAAAATGCATTGCGGAACTCGGAGTCATCAAGTTTCCTTATCTGCAAATAGAGAATGATGCTTTAAGCATAACTCAAAAACTCGCATAAAAATGCCTTCTCCTGGCGCCACTGACGCAAATAGGAGAAGAGGGAAATGACTGAGATCAAAGGTTTTGAATAAAAGGCTGGTTCACTTTAATTCACTCCCTAAGTAATACATACCGCATACTTCATGTCATCATAGTTTGTATAATCAACAATTCCCGTTGTACCTGCACGGAAATTTAAGACTTTTAGTGCAAATAGCTATCAACAGTACGGTAGTAACATTGTTCTTTGTGTAAACTAACACATGAGAAAATATGCAAAATCAGAGAGTAAGATAAGTAATAGATAAGGAGCATTTAATTGTTAATTGACAAACTCATATGACTGCATAAAATTAAAGACCAACTTAAAAGCCTAAGGGAAAGATAGTATCCACCATGCCATGATTTGAGGTTACACAGACTGAATTATCAAATTAACCGAACAACCAAGAAAAAATAATAAAAAGAAGTATAGAACAAAGAACAATAACAAATGATATTTTTTAGTGGTATTTTGACAAATATATAGAGTGAAGAAAGTCTTCTGCAACTATAAAGATTCACTGTCAATCCTTCTACAGCTAAAGTTGCAATTTCCTAAAACACATATGCCAAAAAGAATTATAGGCCTTATTTCCTCCTCACTAGTGATTTAAAACTCATACAATCTTAATCAGCCCAACAACTTTTGAAATTTTGATTGAAACGATAAACAAGTAAAATAATCCTGTACTACTGATTCCACGCCTTTTTTTGAAAACAATTACTCTTACTCTTTTTTTCACTATCCAAGTCACATTAGCTAGTTTACTTACCATGATATTTATCATAAGTTGTTTGAGACCAACGGGGGAAGACATCAATCTTCATGTATTTATATAAGCCCAAGCATACAAACACATAAGAAATCCACACAACAAACAGACATGCAATAAATTCCTTGCAACATCCAGTATAAATACAAGGATAGGGGTACTAGAAGCTCACCGCCACCCTCACGGAACACTTCAGAGAAGCAGACATCACCTGCTCGACGCATATGATCCTACAATAAAACATGCAAAGTTAAAGCATATGTGAAGAAACTTGGAATTATGTTAGAGATTAAAGGGGTTTTTTTACGTGGGAAAGGATGACTAGAGATTGCAGTAATTAAAGTTGAAGCATACCTTCAAGTCTTGCCATGACGCAGAAGAAGGTAATCCAGTAACCAGGACTGCAAGGTACAACCCAAGGGGCGTAAGCTTAACTAATCTCTACATTTCAGTAAGAAAAGTAACAATCATAATGGACTACTGTTTTTCAAATAATCAACAGCCTACCACGATATTCCGTGTGCCTAGAGACTCCACCACGTCGCCCACCACCACCATTATAATTGTTGTGCCGATCGAATGATGATTGACCCCTTCCACCATGTGCAAGTTCCACCTTCAAGTACACCATAGAAAATGGTTATGTAACGAACAGCAATGCACAAAAGAAAGGATGAACCAACATCATACCCTTAGCCTCTGGCCATCAAAGTTATAACCATCACGACCACGAATGGCATCTTCAGCATCACGAGGATCTTCAAACTGCAAGAACTCATAATAAAACATTTACAAACTGAAGCCTACTACCTTAGAATGTAATCAGTTGACTAAAGCATTAACAAGTTGAACAGAAATTATCTAAATACTACAAGTACAGTTTTTGTGTCACATCAAGTTACATATTAACTAGCCAAAATGTCGAGATGCCAAATCTCCAATGAACCGTACAACCAGAAACAAGCAACAAGTACATTGGCGATAATCCAGTTTCCCACATTCCACTTAATACATGAATTTGGAGATGGCCTACCTCAATAAATGCATACCCCGGAGGCCTCGGAGGAATCTTTAGATCAATATCAATAATTGGTCCATACTGCATAAAGATGTATGGTCAGCTCAAATATCATTGTGAACTTCAATGGCAACTAGCACAAACTATTTCACTTAATCACATTGATGTAAAGCTTCTAATTTCAGCTACCGTGTTTCACACATACCAGCAGCAAAATAGCATATCTATGAACTATGCAACCATGAACTAGAAATATGTTGACATATCATGATCCCTTATTTCTGGACTGTTTTGAAATAAATAATGTGTAAAAAGCAAAACTATAATTAATCCATTCGCTGGAAAAAGTAAACTATCGAAGCATGAAAATTCCCTCCAACATTGTATTCGGTTAAAAAGTAAGTGTTCCCACAAGATATGCCATAAACTAGGTCCCAATCTAATTAACAAACACAAACCTTGTAGAACAGGTCCTCAACCTCTCTTTCACGAATATCACCTGGAAGATTCCCGACATAGATGGTTCGACTGTACCGCTTACTCATGCTTCCTGAGGCAAGACAAAAGAGTAAAACACACTCCATTTAGCGAGAAAGATAGGAACTTCACTGTCATAATTCATAAACAAACTAATTTGACGAACATAACCCAAAAAAAACATCTTTTTATTGTTCCAAAATTTCACTCCTGGATAATTCAATGAATAGTGGTAGTTGAAAACTTTACTACTAAGATTTCAGGCTAACAATTGCAGAAGAACGCATGAACAACGCAGACAAAAGGAAACCCTAAAAATCACGCGCTACAAAGCTCCGAAAGCGGAAACTTCCACGAAATCATGCGATGCTCGAGCGATGCCAGTAAACAAATTGGGCAGTACAGAAACTGGAGAAGAAATGATGGGATCGGAGCCATCGTACCTTCGGCGGTGGAGGCGGCGGCTTTGCCAATTTGGGAACGCACTCGATGACTGGGTGATTTGCCAAGAGGAGAACGATTATATACGTACACATGGCGATAGAATTGCTTTGAGATTCGTTTCTAATCTTGGCCGCCGACTTCGATTTCGAAGGACGCGGTGATGTGTGTGGAAAATCGTGCGAAATTCCCAAAACTCACAACCAAATAAGATTAAGATTAAAATTTATTCTTCCTATTTTAATTAAATATTATATTTTTATTTTTTTATCTGAAGAATGAAAAAGCAGAGGAAAAATTATTCATTCTCCCTTCTAGACCGATGAATTAAGGCCATGCGACTCATTCACCTAGAATACTTTTTGGTATGGAAATAAAAAATATAATAATTAGTAAGAATATTTTTTCTATTTTTTTGAAAAATATAAGTGAAATAGTTTTGATGAAAAATATTTATGATGTATTTAATTGATTAATTAGTATTTCAATGATATTATTAAATTTAATACTTTAGTATATATTTTTTTATATTAAATATAATTGAGTACTTATTGACATTATTTATTGTAATAATTAACTAATATATTTTTAATTATTGAGTTGAGTAGCGATAAACAAATTAAATGTTTCTAATAATATGTATTTATTTATTTTTCATAAAAAATAACTATTAAAATTATATAAATTAATCATTAATGCAAAGACTAGTTAAATAATTTTTACTATTGTTTTATTTTCAATAATATATTATTATCAAGTAGTTGAGATAATATAATAATATATGTAAAATTGTTAATATTAAATATCTATAATATTATATTTTATTATACAAATATTCTTTTTGTAAAATTTAATTAATAATAAAAAACCTTAATTATAGAAGACTATGTATTTATTAAAATAAATTAATTTAATAAAGTAAATTATGAAAAAAATGATTTTTTTTGTCAACGGCAAGAACAATTTGCTCTTGCTTTGATAACAAAAAAGAGATAATTTTACATAAATCGAGATAGTATAGAAAAGTAAGAGAATCTATGGATGATTTAGGTGCAATAGCAATAATAAAGTGTTTGTTCTTCTTTGTTTTTGTACCAAATAGGTTCTAAGTATCTATTATCTATTTACCAAGTGAAACTTCATAAGGTTTCACTGGATTTAATTAAATAATGTAAAGTTTGACAGAACAAAAAATTTAATGTTTGAACTTGGGGTCATGTGGCTATAAGTTTTCATATGTGATTCCTGTTATAAGTAAAAATCAAAATCTTCTATCACAATCTTTTTATGCTAACACTTTTTTTTTATTTTTGTTTCCTTTAGTTTTTTTAAATTATTATATTCTTAAACTAGTATTTTTTATTTATTTTAATGATACTATTTATTAGTTTACATGTTAGACTAAAATAAAATTCATAATTTATTTTATTACATTATTAAAATATTATTTTCACTGCAAGTCAAGCCAAAAGTGCGCTAATATGCTTAACACGTTTTTGTCTCAATGACAGGCCGCTCTTTCATTGTCATTGGGGGTTGTGCCCCCTGCCTTTCGGTCAATACATAATTGAGGAGGCCTATCACGAATGCTACAGGTGTGGAAGCGATCCTGGTCAGGGAAGGCTAAGACGACACCTTGCATATGGGTAGCAACAAGGTGCTTATGCCCCGATGGTGGGGCCTTATGGGGAAGGGCCCATCCCAATAGGGACAGCACACCCCCCACTTTAAGCACACCTCTGTATCGACTTAATCACTCTATCTAATGGTGATGTCAGTGGAACCGGTGAACCATGTTAGATGCTTAGGTAAGAGGGCTCGTAATACCCCCCCCCCCCCCTCCCTTTTCTTGATGCAGCATTTTCTTCGCTTCGGTACTTAATCACCTCAAATCCAAGGGGGCAGGTGCACGCCATACCTATACCCATAATGTGTCAGGCGGTGAACTCATTTTTATTAGGGAAGGGAAGAAGGGGCCTAAGCACGACAGATGTCGTACACTTGAGTGGCAAAGGAAAGCGAGACCTCACCTCTTTTTCTAGGTTGTTCGGACATAAGGTTCTTGCGAAAGATCAAGTTGATGAACTGTGTGATGGGAAACCTTCCCGCACGATTCGGAGAGCACTCAAGACGAATGAGAGGTTCACCACCACATCATAGCAAGGGGAGCTCGCTCGATTCACACATTGGTCCCACTCATAATTCACTTATGACCCCATGTTCGATAGCCCGACCGTAGTGATGTTAATTGTGGTTGCATCCATAAGTAGCTTGGTCCATCTTTATTCCATTTCATATATGTCTGAGGATCCGCATAGCCTTCGCTTTATGTGTTATTTATCCATTCCTACTTTTTTATGACAATGTTGGTGACTGAAGATAACTCTCTTCAATTATTCCTGGGATGGGAGGGAGTCGGTCTTGCTTCATATTTGTTAATTTATTTCTGGTTCACACGACTTTAGGCATATAAAGCAGCTACAAAAGTTATGCATGTCAATCAAGTAGGTGATTTTGGAGTAGCTCCTGGGATGTCGGGTTGTTTTACTCTCTTTCAAATAGTAGACTTTTCGACCATTTTTTCTTGCGCTAGTTCCCCCAGAAATTCATGGATTTCTTGCAATATGAGATTGAATGTCATAACTCTTATTTCTATTTTTTTATTGGTGTTGTTGGGAAATCCATACATATAGGATTGCATACTTGGTCACCCGATGCAATGGAGGGTCCCACTCCAGTATCTGCTTCGATTCATGCAGCTACTATGATCACATCTGGTGTTTTCGATAGCAAGGTGCTCCCCTTTATTTGAATACCCACCTACGGCTTTGATTGTTATTACTTCTGTAGGAGCTATGATGTCATTCCTTGCAGCAACCACTGGAATATTACAGAATGATCTAAAGATGGTCATAGCTTATTCAACTTGCAGTCAGTTAGGCTATACGATTTTTGCTTGCGGCATCTCTAACTATTCGTTTAGTATCTTTCACTTAATGAATCACAAGTTTTTCAAAGCATTACTCTTCCTAAGTACAGGTTTGATGATTCATGCCATGTAGGATGAGCAAGATATGCGGAAGATGGGAGGGGCTTGCCTCCTCATTCCCTTTGACCTATGCCATGATGCTCATATGCAGCTTATCTCTAATTGAATTTCCTTTTCCAATAGTTTTTTTTATTTCGAAGATGTGATTTTAGAGCTCACTTACATTGAGTATATCATTAGTGGGAACTTTGCATTTTTGGTTGGGAAGTGTCTCTGTCCTTTTCACTTCTTATTACTTTTTTCGTTTATTGTTTCTAACATTTATAGTGCCAACTAATTCATTTGGGGCGAGACAAATCGCGATGTCATGATGTACCCATTCTTATGGCCATTTGTTCAATACTTCTGGCTCTCGGGAGTCTCTTTGTAGGATACTTGACCAAAGTGTGACTCCTTAGCCCAAAAGTCAGTATTGTGACGAAACGATTGTTGCTCGCCCGACACGATCGTACGAGGTCACAATTCACCCAACACGATCATCCGGGGTGAACAAAAATTAGGGATCAGATGCGGGCGAAATTCTCGACAATGGCTGAGATGTTAAGTCGACTCCTTCCCCTTTGAGGGGGTCCGGACCCCTACGAGTGAGCAGAAAAGGGAGGAGGAAAGAGGCCCTGGTGAACTGTCATAATAAGTGAACAAGTGTAAGCTTCGCTGCCCGATAGTATGGAGTACTGACCACACCGAGGGACAGACCCTGAAATGAAGGACATGAACAAGCATAATCAATGTGTTCCAATTTTTGGCCTTGCACCGACCATCCAGCAGACCAAGGACTAAAACGATCAGTGCCTGAAAAGACTATGTCCAGGGGACTGCCGCCCCCCACAAGGTACATCTCGCATCTATGGGCCGTTATAAGTATCCAAGAAGACACTCAAAACTTGAAGGAGAAACAAACCTACCCGATGAGCTGCCGAGCTACAAGTCCTACGACACAGGAGCATGATTGTCTAAAAAGCCAAGGTCATGGGTGGCCAAGAGGGCCCACTTGGAGACTTGGGATCTCAGCATGAAATGTGAAGGTTGCTTAACATCGGACGATCGATAGGCTAAAGAGAATTCAAAAGTTTTGTTTTGATTTGAGTAGGCTCAACATAGGGAATACCCATACCTGGGAACCAGTCCATGAGCTGTCTGAGGGAGGGAACCAATCTAGTTGATAAAAACCACCCTTTTTATGTTGTCGGTGGAAAAAGCCTACTTCTTTTGCTAATTGTAACTTGGAA
>LTAE01012244.1:0-14102 GCA_001647135.1 Pontederia paniculata | reverse complement strand
ATTATATAAATATATACTCATAAATTTGAGATTTTGGAAAAAAAATATCTAGATATATCAGTATATGCACATGCATACACCATACGCTAGAGAATGAAAATTTTGCTCTAATTTTCTCTTTTCAAATTCCATCTTTATTCAGTTATATTAGATAGAAAAATACTAAAAATCATAAATAACTATATCATAAAATATCAATATTAAAATGAATAAGACAATAATTCCAACGATTTATTGAAACTCTCATTTTCTAAAACATTTTTTTCCTCAATACATATTACAAAAGTCTTTCATTAATCTCAATAAAAAGGAAAATCAAAGAAATATAATATTGTCAATAAAAATAACAGACAATTTAAATAAAGTCACGTTTGCAATGAACAAAAAGAATTAAGTTAATTGAAATAATGACTTTCATACTAGGTTGGAAGGGAATCTAATGATAATAGAGAGTGAAGGAATAAAGTGCTAATAATGTATGCGATAAAAATGAAAATACGATAAAAAAATTTAAGCTAGATTATTATATAAAATTACATAATTTTTTAAGAACTCATAAATATATAACAAGTAAAATTTAAATACCTTATTTATTGGAGAAAAAACATGATAAATAAGAAAATAATGAGTAAGTAAATTTTTTTGTATATAAAAGTAAGATGGATACATGTAACAATTAATTTATTTGATTGTCAATATATTTTAGATAGAAAATAATTAAATATTGCTGAAAATTGAATGTAAGAATAAAATGATAGCAAGTTTAAAACAAGAAAACAAAGGTCAACTGAAAATATATTATCTAAAAATATTTATATCAAATGATATTATATAAAAATATCTATAAAGTTTTACAAGATCACATAGTTAATAAATTGAATACATATAAAATAATTTAATAACTATATCTCATTAGCAGTTAAAAAAAGAATAAAGATCATCATATACTTAGTTTGTATAAATAAAAATGCAAAAGAGGACATTGTCAGGTTTCAAACCTGGGTGGGCATGATGTATAAGGGAGGGACTAACTATTGAGGCAGAACGTTAGACATGAAATCATACATACTAACTAGATATTATTCCATTGTCTGCACGTGTAGGCACAAAAATCCACATGACTCCGCCCTTGGAATGAATGATCTATTGGCCAATGTGTAAAATTTTGAGAAAAATATTATTCACTCAAAATTCACGATAGTTATTTTTTAACTTCAGATTAACTCATACGCCATACATACAATATTAATTGTATTTTTACTTATTGATTTGTTTTCTTAGAAAAAAAATTAAAAGTCCATCCCTGACAAATGAAACCTTAATATTAATAGAATTACATCTAGCTCTTTATTTCTTCAAGCAATTTCCTAGACGTCATAGTTATATTATTTAGCATACTTTAGGTTTGTTCACACAATATTTGTAACTTGCCACATCTAACTGTCCAATATATGTTGCATATGCATGCAGTATAATTAATTTGCTGCATGAAGATTGACCTCGTGTATATAATCTTCATTTATACTATGTCTGAATAAATAGAGCAAATTATTAAATATATTTGAAAACAACAAGTGACCTAAAGCCAAAAAAATGTCATTATAAAATAACAATCTAACTTTTATTAGTGGATGAAGGGGTAAACAACTCTTCTTGATTAAGTTTTAAATTGGAATTCTTGCTTATATAAAATATTTTAATTAGAAAGTTCGTTAAGTCTTAAATTCGAGTTTCTTATATATAGAATATTTTTGTCAGAAGTACTACTACGATTCGTGCGATTCGGAAAACAAATTAATCTATCAGAGCTAGAAAATTATAGTGTTAAACAAATCTATTTAAAAAAAAAAGAAGATAACAAGCGAACTGTCTTGGAATGTATTATATCTACTTACTACATGTGCATGTATTATGCAATAAGACATTATTTGAGAAACAATCTACGAAAACTCTAACAAACAGGCTGCCTCCAAAGAACCTTACCCACTGGATATCAAGTGGTCTATATTTATAAGTGTCAAATTTGTTCTTTTAGAGGAGAATAACCATTTTAACATTAAATGATTATGGATTTTCTTATCGTGATAATGTTTTTTTTTTCAAAGGTCTATTAGACTATCATATTTTCTACTTTAGACTTTGTGACATTTGTTTCCTTTCACATATTTAACCCACTAAATGTGCAACTTCTAAAAATAGAAGGACTCATAATTGTTGATGCAAACTATAGTTAAGAGTGATGAAAAGAGAAAATATTAAGATCAAATTCCAAAATTAAGTTTAAAATTGCCTCAAACTGAATTCGTGTTAGTAGTCTACCAAACAATATATATTTTACTTGTTTATTTTGGTTAGTGAATTTAATCATTAAATTATAAATTAAATCATACTTGTCGTCATTGTTGAAGGTTCAAAATTTATACTTGTTATAACGAAGTAATTTAATCAAAGATTAATGATTTTCTAAGTACCAAGAGTGTGAAACAAATTTCAATATTTCTTTCTCCCTTTCCGGAGCATTGTTTATGCAAGGATACATGTGGAAGGGAATATGATTCTTTGTGATGGAAAGAGACCACGCAACCAGAAAGATGTGCCCCCTTCGCACAGTTATATTCAAAATGTCATCTCAATGATTTCAAATAGAATATCGGTGGCTTTAAGTTTCATTTTTTTTAAATATATTTGATTGACACATCTAAATAATAAGAGTATATCTCGAATTGAAAGATGTAGTTAGTAACTGAGAGTTCAAATTTTAGAGTTATTAATTTTATTAAAAGAATTCCATTCTGTTTTTTGCTTTGATTCTAAATTATTTAGATACTAATAATTTTAGACGTCGAGTGTCCCGAGCTATTATCTAAAAAAAAATCCATTTTTTATATGCATCAGAGGTCATTTGATTAAAAAAGTACTATATGATAGATAAAGATTAATTTTATTTATTTGATAAAATATTTTTTTTAAAATGATTCATACTATAACTATTCTTTTTAATATCAATTCTCTCTTTGTGAAATAAAATAGATTAAGTTCTTATTCCACCTTTTATTTTCTTTTACCAAAAAGCCATGAATAAATAAACATGCATTTTCAATGTGCATATGAAATAAAATAGAGTAAGTTCTTCCACCTTTTATTTTCTTTTACCAAAAAGCCATGTAAAATTAAACATGCATTTTCTATGTGCATAGACGAGAGTTTGTTGTCATCTATATTCTTTTCATCTTATCATGATAAAATTGAGAGAGAAAGAAAACATCATAGTTGTTTGTATATTTAAATTCTTCCAGGGTAGCCGACATCAAAATGCAAACATAGCACAACATGACAATTGAAGAAAATAATAATAGGCCTTAAAGCAACTCTAGGTCAACTAGACATATTTATTCCTTGTCGTTTTTAACTGAAACAGAGAATTCTTTAAGAGATACAAGAAATCATTATTGGGTTGCATATTTTCTGATTTTTGACTCACCACCGAAACAATGTAATCTGAATAGGATAAAACCAAACAAAAGTAGTATTCTAATCACTCGAGAAAGAATAAATTATTTTATTAATTCGGTAAAATAGCTTATCTTAAAAAGAAACACTTTTTTTAGATACACTTTCTTTAATATTAAATTTGCCCATCCCACTTCCGCAGAATAAAATTCATCACATCTCGTATTATTCAATAGTAAGTTAAAATGGTTTCTATACGACGAATTGTTCTGTGTAGAAGATGATTAAAAGTATTCAAAGTTGAGGGGCGAGAGTAAGTGACAGGGAACTATTTATTTGTTATCCATCCACTTAAATTACATGGAGAATAATCCAAATAACTTTTCGGGACACGAACTATTTATTTGTTATTTACATGCATTGCTTAGTTAGAACAACTAGAAGTTATGAGCCGATTTAAAATATGCAAATCAATAATATATATCTCTATCTATCTAAATTTTCAGGCCATAGCAATAACTTAGTGTTCGAAACGTGTCTTGAGACTACTACAAGGGGTGCAAACATAATAGACAGAAGATGGCAACAACCAAAGAAGCCAACAGAGGAAATGAAAAGTAGCAGTAGCTCAAAGAAGAATGCCGTGGCGGCGCGCCGCTTGCGAAAACCATGCCCAGTGATCCATATCCCAGTGTGGAACCACCGCCGGCGTATCCACCGCCGCTCGATGCGGCCGAGCCTCCATAGCTGATCCCGGAGTACCCCGATCCCCCTCCATTGTCCCTGTCAAATCCACCGCCACCGTCAGCAGCAGCAACAATAATAACACTTGTATGGTTGTATTGTATCACATAGTCGAATGAAATAGAACAGAATAAGATTCTGAGCAATTATTGTACACTATTTGTAGTCAGAGTTGAAGACAAAAATAATAGCATTTTTTTCAAACAAACATTACATTATGAACACAGTCTATCCACATACAAACACCTTTTCCAATTTTTTTTTTCAAGAAGAACGTGATAATGCTGATCTTGAGACTACGTGGAACCCGTTCAACCCAATTAAAACTCTATGCCCCTTTAGGGAAAAAATAACATACAGAAATAGAATATTTGAGACTCAAATCCAATTAGTGTCATAACCAGGCATAAGTCTTCAAAGAATTGCTAAAATTTTCTATTTGACATCCAATCAGATCCTACGTAGAATTGTTAAAGTTGGCATCCAAAAGGGTTCAAATTGACATGAAATTATCTATAAAGTCAGTTTCCCCCTCAATTACAAAGAGTGCCTCACTGGTCTAACATAAAATAATATAAATAAAAAAATAAATAAATACATAAAATTGAAAATCAAACTCAAAATTTCTTATTCCACTGCACCACAACCTTAATCTCTTTCTTTTTTCTACCACGAACTTTAATCTTTTTGATAATGTCAGAAAAAGAATATAACAGCAGGATGAATACATTTTGATTTTTTTCCTGAAGTGACCACTTCTTTTGTAAAAGGAGTACCAAGCTCTGCTTTTTTACCTTTACCAAAAAGATCTGCTTTTCACCACAAAAGAAAGCAGAGAAAAACACAATGTTGCATGGCCATGCATGTCAATGAATGATACTGTAAGAAGAGTGAGTTCTTGCTCACAAACTCCATTTTATAAAAAAGGGAAATTAAAAATACTTGATTATTACTAATTATCATATGATGATATAGTAACTAGATGACGCATAAACAGTGATGACACTGAGATGCTGGCATTCATAGGATTAGGTGCGTATTCACTAGGATCATCCCTCATGTTAGATGTTGGCATCATAAATTCACAATATCACTAAAATTAATATTCCCTCTCCACAAAAATATATTGAAGAATATACAATAGAATACCTAATTTCAATGTCAATGGGATCCTAAACTTGATTAAATAAATCGTCATCATCAACCTAATACATAATACAAGGATTCATGTAACTGAGAACAGTTCTTAATCATCCAAACAAGAAAATTGATAGAAAAAATGATTTATTATTAAAATATGCTCCAAATGCTCATAAAGTTATAAGCACAGTGCTGCATTAAATCCATACATAAATTGAGTTTAAGGTAACACTTTGGGTTATAACTTATAATAATGTTTTTTTCAGGTGAATCTTATAATGAGACGTTAGGAGGTGAAGGTGGGGCATCAAAACGGTCCTCTTAGCTACTACATGCACAAGGGGCCAACTGAACACATCCTAATGGTCCAAAAGAATACTGCTGTCTACCCCTCTGTTTCTTCGGTATAAACGCACTCCCCCTACTGCACTGCATACACTCCTGCCAGTCTTCAAGGGCGCAATTATTCAAGCCGCGAGAGACTCGAGACGTCGCGCCCACCGCCAAACGTAGGGGGTGTCCTTATCCAGGGTGACGTTCCCCATTCGTGAAACGGGTCCCGCGAGCGTGGCTCCGACGGACCCACCGGGGAGTGCCCTTTTCACGTCTCGCGATGTGGAGAGAGACGTTTCGGGGATGGGAAAAATATTAATTAAAGAATTCACCGGCTTTGGGAACCCCGGGGAGGTGGTTTATTTTATCAAGTCGAATGAAACAAATAAAAAGAATGTAATGAGAAATAATCAGAAAAAGCTGACACAGGTTACACAAAAAAAGTCGAATGGCCTTCCCTGCATAAGTGCAAACCCCTTCCCTCGTTTTGCTTAACACTAATAGCAAACGACGCACAGCCCCGAGTTGCTGGTTTTTACACTTTATAGCCTCAGTCGATATAATCAAATTCGAAATTTAAATCTTTATATTATGAGCTTAATAATTTATTGGTTTAGCCCTCGAGGTGTACTATTTGAACCTCGAAATTCGGAAAGAGCTAAATAATTATTCACATTTTTATAATAAAAAACTTTATATTCTAGGTTAATAACATTGTTGAATAATTTGAATTGAGAAGAAATTACTTCATATAGCAGGCAGGGGAAAAGTAACTTTTGCTTAATAATAGCAGCGACACAGCCCTTTGTTAGGTGGTTTCTAGCCTTGGCGTTTAAAAGGAAGAAGAACAACCCACATCAAACTAGCAGAATCTAACTGTGTTTAGTCACAGGAAACAGCATGAAGAATAGATTAATAGCTCTTAGCATATGCATGGAAAAAGTCAGCTTTAAGGGCAGGAGGAGTATATGCCTTCAAAGCTGTCAATCAAACAGGTGTATCAAAAAGGCTGCCAGGCTGCAGAAGCTTAACCGCTACCTTACCCACACTAACCTAACGCACACATCACACTCCCCTTTATGCGTCCAAGTTGTCAAAAGGTAGAGAAAAATTCCCACAGCTTATCCGCCAATAGGGAAAGGAACCTAAGGCTTAGTTAGGATGGATTGATAGAGAGAAGGAAAAAGAAAGATGGAAAGGAAGAGATAAAAGGAAGCTGTTATAATTTTTTTATTTAGATAGGATAAATTTTTTATTTAGATATGAAACAGTTATTTTTTATGAAATTATTTTGTCTTAAAAAAATAAAAACAAAGTATTAATAATAATTCGTTCAAAATATCAGGGTTCAAGCTTTCTTCTTCTTTTTTAAATTTCTATTCAAATATGGATGAATCTTATAACTACCATCTCACCTTTCTCCATCTTTTATAATTTTTCATCCAAACATAACCTAAAGGCCCCGGCGTGGTAAAGAGTTGTTCGGGACAAGATGATGAAACAAGGAAACAACAGCAAACAGGCAAAAAGGATCCAATAAGGTAAATATATGTTCTTTTTTTTACCTGGGCCCACCACCGAGCACGCCGGCGTTCATAGTGAGCTGGTCAATGAGGGCCGCTGACTTGGGGTCCACGCTGGAGGCCTTGGCGTACTTGACCTCCATGCCCTCGCCGGAGGGCACGAAGAAGGCCCCGTTCATCATCACGTCCCCCTCCGTCCGCCAGTTCCACCCGTTCCACCGGTTCTCCTCCGTGTCCACCCTCTTCGTCACCTGCGCGACCACTAAACTTTGTAAAGGAAGAGGGGGAGCGGCAATGGCGAGCGGATGGATGGGAAAGGAAGCAGAAGAAAAAAGTACCTCTTTGGCATTGGGGTTGGTCGGGGCGACGTATCTGTTGCCCTGGCTGTTGATGGTCGGACTCGCGCTGCCGCCAATGGCGTACATCTCCCACCCGGTGAAGTCGTTGTTGACGACGTGAAAGTAGCCGAGGCGGCACCGCGGCATGCGCTGCACGAGCTCCTCGCCGAACCGGTTGAAGGCAATGGTGACCTGCATGCCCGTGTCCGGCGAGTAGTCGTCGCTGTGGCCCAGCAGCATGACCTCGTCGTGGTGGGAGAAGTAGTTGTTGGAGATGGTGATCCCCGTCGAGCCCATGATGGCGTCGATGAGGCCGTCGGCGCAGTGCGACAGCGCGCAGTGGTCCACCCAGATCTTGCGCCCGCTGTAGATGGAGATGCCGTCGCCGTCGGACTTCGTTCGCCAGCCGTAGTGGGTCGGGGAGGAGCGCACGTTGGCCTCGCCGGCGGGGACGCAGTCGTGGACGTGGATGTTGTGGATGATGATGTTGGACACGTACTGGAGGGTGATGCAGGCGCCGCCTGCGATGTGGACGTTCGCGCCGCGCCCGTCGATGGTCTTGAAGCTGTTCACCATCAGCTCCTCGTTGAGCCGGATGGTCATGTCGCTGGCGAATGTGATCCAGAGCGGCCCCTCCTGGATGACGCCGTATCGGAGTGTGCCCGGCGCCGGGTTCACGGGGTCCCGGTCGGACGAGTCCGTCACAACATAGATCGGGCCGCCCTTGCCTCCCATGGCGTCGCGGCCGAAGCCGATGCCGCACTCTGCCAGGCGCTGCCGGTCAGAGCGCCAGTCCGTACCGGAGCACCGCCAGCAGTCATCGATGGGATTTCCAGTCAGGCACGACTGGCCACTCCAGGAGCTCTTCAGCTCCAACAGCGCCCGGCGCCGCGAGGTCTCCACTTGCCTACAATTTTTAACAGGAAAGCACAGACGACCCATTAGAGCCCAAACCAAACAACGCCATTAACATCTCAGCAAAAAAGGGAATAATGCAGCTTATAGTCAGTACATCCGGACATCCGCTGCGACGAGGTCGGGCGCGGGGTGCGGGAGGATGAGCGAAACGGAGGAGTTGCTTCCCGTCACGGCGACGGCCAACAGCAGGCGCACCGCGACCGACAGGAGGATAATGTGGGTGTGGAGGAAGTGTGGCAACATGGCCGCGGCGCCAGAACGAGTAAAGAGGTGGGCTTTGGGCAAAAGAGATTTGTGAAGAGGTGAGGACTGGGGATGAGAGAGAGAGAGAGAGAGTAGGGAGAGAAGAATCTCCCTATCCTCCCTCTCTTGTAATACTTTTCTTGCAGTGTGATGCAATGGGAGTGGAATAGCTCACTGGGGGAGGGGAGGGATCTGGGGGTGGCTGGGTTTGTTGAGCTAATAATTCAAGGAAGGAAGAAAGAGGAGTGAGGGCAAGTTGCTGGACTGTTTGGCCTTTGTCTCCCTCTGCTCTGTTACTGACACAAGAACTTTTGGATATGTTTGTGGCTCTACATTTTGTTTGTACTAATGGTAGTATGAATATATTAAGATGCTTGATTAGAGTCCATGTATGTACAGAACTTTGTATAACCTTTTTTAAAATACTTAATTTTGACACATACTTTGATGTTCACAGGGTTTGTAAACTGCAACAAGCATCACTTTTTGTTGGCTACTGAGTTGATGAGAGAACAACATGGTCAATAGCTGCTATCATGTGCATGCAATTTACTGATGCTTCAAAAAGGATGGTCGAGAAGACAAGATGGTGGAGCAGGGAACTCCATCAGGACCATACCTAGAATACTTGCAGTAGCTGATGCTTATCTGGATTGTTAGAATCTCAATGACGGGTGAACTCAGTACATATTCACAGTGTTAACTTGCAAAACAGTAAACATACTTGAACATTTTTTTACTCCGCTCGACGTATGTGGAGCACTTTCTTGCTCCAAGTATATGAAATACCACTAATTTCATTCATTCCTAATAATGGAAAGCAGAAATGCGAAGAGCTCTTTTCGCAGATCCTAGCATACAAAGCTTTTCATGGGCGAGATTCTGAGTTTCCTTTTCCTAGAACTTATTGGTTTCCCTATCCCTTAACGATCTGACTGCTTAATTCAAAATATTTTGATTTTTCATAGATTCATTGCAAACGAATGAAATCACCCTGATTATGTGCTTTTCTTGAGGTCTATAAAGGTTATCCGAGATTCTGTGTGTTACTTTCTGTCGCTATTTTATATGATTTTTACTATCTTTTTATCCTCATCATTATCTTTTCTGTCACAAAGGTTCCAACTTTGCGAGGGTGAGTGAGCAAAGTTGGATCTACCAGAGATGACACATCATTTTGATTCGTGGAGGGCAACATCTATGACTTAAAATCCACTAACAAAACCAATGAGTATAGTTAAGGGCTAGGCCCAAGTCCAAATCCAAATTTTGGCAGCTCATGAAATCACTCAGTGTCAAGCTGGAAAGCCACAGATATGGTAATTGCTAAAAGGCCATGAAAATTACAGCTAATTTTAAAAAGTTCCTAACTACATCAGATCATTTTCATTAATTAGCAAAGTAATCTTTATTGATAGGAAGTTTGTTATATTTGCCCTTAAATTAGTGCATGTCGTCGTGATACTAAATTATGTCATTGTAATAATTTTCCACAAAAACAGGTCATAAGTAGATTCATGGATAGAATTAAAATTTAAAGCCAAACGGTAAATATGATGCCAGAGGATAGCTTCTAGAATTTTCTTGAAATGCAAACTGCAAAAGATTTGAAGAGAGTTTGACAATCTATTGCCCCTCGAAAAATAAGTTTGACAATCTATTAAAATTAATGACTTCAAACAAGTGATTGTCTACAATTCCACGACATAGATTTTAGCTTCGTACTGCACCAATCAATGAAAGCCTGAGCAAAAGTTATGGCTAATTAGAGTTGACATCTATACCTAATTATATCACTTATAATTCGAAAAATTAAGTTTAATTTTCTTCAAGATTTGAGAACAACAATAGTACCTGTCATGCCGCCATATGATATAATATTATGCCAACGAGCCATCGACCCCTGGGACGTTTAAAGTACCAAAAATTTTGAGCCTGTTGAAGCAATGTAAACTTATACATACTCTCCCATCTTTAAGAATTCTCCTGATTCAAAGTCCTGGTAATTTACACAAATAAAAAAGAGATTAGTTTGTTCAAGCTACTTAAGTCAAAGATCTAAGGGATGTAATTCCTCGACAAAAGTTCACCTATCATCATTTGTTAAGCTATTAGGGTGAATGCCTGCTTGGAAGACGAGGTGCAATTCCACCATAGCAGATATTTTGAGCGACATCAGCCACCCACAGGCCAACCAATTAGTTCTTCATTTGTTCTTAAGCATTTAGTCATTTCGTCTTTCACAAGAATCTGGTCAGAAGTTGGACTCCTGTCAGAAACAGTATGGCTTCACCTATTAGAAAGTATTTTAACCTACAAAGGTGAGAGACATCAGATATTTTACGAAAGAAAAAGGTAAACGGATAGCGTATCTTCAGCAACCAGAACACTGACTGAAGATGTCACCAGAACACTGACTGAAGATGTCTGGTGCCAGTAAGGAGGATATGAAATAGATTTTCATGTGATTAAATCAGGGTATATAATCAATAATGAAAGAAACAAATCCCTCAAAAAATATCACAATGGAGAACAAGGGGAAGAGATACACAAAACGAACGAGGAGAAAAGTATATTTAACAGGCCAGAACTCTTTGATTTCTCCAATACTCCAATGTTCATGCAAAAGGAAAACATGCTACTGGAGGGGCACATATTATTGTTATTAGTTCCAAAGGAGATTCAAATTTCCAACAGTTAGCATTGATCTTAACAAAGGGGATACTTCCTTGGTGAAATTTAAGTGGGGAGAACATTCTCCATAATCATGAGAAGAACAGAACATCTCCTGACAAGGAGGGAACAAGAGAGCACTGCTTGGCTCGGAAGATTTTATACTCTAACAATCAAACTTCAAAGACATTTTGATGGATCACTCCCTTTTTCGGGAATGAAGATGGCATCAAGCCCGATTGAATTCTACTTCTATGAGCAGACGATTACTGCAACAGAATGTCTTTTTGCGGCAGTTACTATTTCCGGTGAAGAGGAGCTTTCCCTGTCCCTGTACCCGGTCTAGTCTCTAAAGGGGTCTTTCCTCAAATGTCAATTCTGTTTAATAACATGTAGAATTAGCATCCACATGACAATCTGGAAAGGTGGGAACTCATGGAGATGGAATCTGGAAAGTCGTATCAAATGTATGCATGATGCTGCACATGGAGTTAAGAACACCCATCTGAAGAGAGCTTGTTACCTCCAACTTTGACAATTCCAGGCTCACCAGTCTATTTCCAACATTTTCTACTTATGTTGGATGCGACCATCATCTTCATCTCTTTTGTTCTTTGACTGCAATAACTGGAGTCATTCTCATGATTTTGGAACCTTCATCAAGCATTTGCCAGCAGTACTTCAGCTGAAAAGCTAAGTCCACTAGAAGACCAAAGATTTCACCGAAGGCGATAAGCAAATGAGCAGATCCAACAAAACGGGATAAATTATCACCAACAAGGTTGGATAAAAAGAATTTGTCCATTTCTATTGTAATTAAAGTTCTAGAATTGGGATTTGAACCAGCATAACTGAATTTTAATCTACACATTTTTACATGATTTTACTATAAATATTGAATTTCACATGTCCAGTGAATAACACATATTATTGCACCTTCATCAACCGAAATAACTAGGAATTTCTCAAAGCACTTCCATACTTGACTGGTAAATTATTATGGATTCTTCATTACTTGTAATTTTTTTTCTTGAAAAATCACAAAATCTCCATATCAATTATCACCTGTCCTCATTTATCATTCTTTTTATGGTGGAACATCGATGATACCGTGTTTTTTTAAGTTCATGAACGAACCATATGAAAAATTGCAGAATGCAGAGCAAGTTCTTGAAACTTAAAGCAATTAGCCTCTGGAAACTAAATGCACACACAGATTACTAGTATGTAAAAGATGAAGGCAACAAGACGCTAGAAAATTAATAGCAAAAAAGGAGATAAAATGTGGAACAAAGCGTTCCCAGTGAAGACCAACATAGGGGGCGTCGAAACCGCTCCATCATACCGTTCTCCGACGATTGTTGTCGACTATGGATGCGGCACCGGAGGCGATTACGGAGGAGGAGGAGGAGACAGCATCGAAGACCCTCTGTAGACCTCCCTTCTTCTTTTTTGTTCTTGTTCTTCTCGTTGTTGCGCGACCACTGTTCGATGATATTACCCAAACACTTCATTACTTCAACGTCGAGCATGAAGAAGAAAGCAACGTACAAGTCGAAGCTGAGAGGAGTCGTGGCAATGAGGAGAAGACACGAGAAGGGAGAACTGCATCTGGCGTACAGGTTCAAATTAAATGGGCGTGCGGTTTTATTTGACGCCCAAGCCCATGGCCCATGGCCCATGGGCCATGGAGGAGCCCATCCATGTAATTGTAGGATGAAAACATTTCTGGTGTCCTCTAATTTTTCTCCTTATATTTCTTCTTTCAACTATATTAATATTTTTTTATCTAATAACATTAAATATAAAAAAATACGAAAAAGAAATCAACAAAGGAAAACCTACGAAAAAAAAACATATATTATGCTCTACATATACAATGATTCAAAAATATATGTTAGCAAAATTATGTAATTTTTAGAGGTCAAAATTGATGGGAAAATTCGAGAATAAATAGAAGATCACAAATAAAAAAGCGCAGAAAAATAGAGAACACACAAATTTATCCAGGTTCACCCTTTGGTTAGGGCTACGTGAGATTTCACTATATTATTTTTCGTTACAACCGCTCAACATCAAGTCTGAAATATATATGAGTCCAAAACTCTAACAAATAGTAAATCTCTTAATCTCCATTATACGGGCCAGCTTAAATAAAAGTTCAAATCCGTTTAGATTTTGGGGGCGCTGCTTCAGCGGAACCCCCGTCGGGGGGCGATGCCCCCCGAACCCCCATTTCCGCGCGTAGGGTTTAGATGTCATTGGGTAATACTCCAATTCCCCTAAGCACACGTGGGCGACCCGATGTGAGAAACAAGAGGCCCTAAAGTATTCGCCAACTCCAACAAAAATGATTGGATAGTATGAAATGAAAATAATAACAATGATAAATAGATATTAATTTTATTTATTCAATATGTATAATAATTACAAAACAAATACTAACGAAAGTTATATAAGTTGAAAGGGTGAAAAAAGGTTCGAGTTGGACGATTTTTTAGACAAAAATATGTCACTTGGATTTCATTGGTGTGTTTTTTTTTTCAAAATAAAAATCTTATCGAAGGAGTCATTTTATGCAGTATCTTATTCTATAAATTGACAAAATAGTATATTTCAGAATTTCACGTATATTATAAGATATTCAAACTATAAACAAATACTTTTATAAAATATTAATTAATGCTCCTTGAAGCTCCTCAGGGTAGTTTTTATTTTATTTTAAAGCTGCATAAAATTT
>LTAE01012242.1:0-14105 GCA_001647135.1 Pontederia paniculata | reverse complement strand
GGAGCGGGGACGTAGACCAGGAGTTCGGCCGAACATCGTCAACAAACTTTGCGTTTGTGTGTTTGTTTATTTTCTGTCTACTCTCTTCTCTCTGTTTGTTTATATTTGCATGTGCAAGCTTTCGCTGATATAACTCACCTAGATTAAGTAAAAGAGAGTAAAAATTTTATACACCAATTCAACCCCCTCTTGGTGCCATCCAGATCCTACACTATGCTTTACTTTAATAGAAAATAATAAGCATACATGTCATTACTTCTTAATCACCTATTCATAAGAAAACTAATTATATTTCAATTCCTATTAAAATATTAACAACCTTTACATGACAGCATATACATATTCATACACTAGTTATCACACTTGACATGAAAATCAGCATAGTACCTAGCAAGAATCCCTTATTATTCTCTAATTAATAAATTAATCCCCTTGAAATCATGTCGCTGATTAAATAACTAACTTCTTAGCATAATCACCATTTACTTTTCAACATAAGGCGCCCGACATTTATATATACACATAACTGAATGCTTTTATATATTATTGAATTGATCTAACCAGGTAACTATTATGCATCACATCCTTCCTTGATTCTCCGTACTATCACCGCACTAGATAATTATAACTATACACCAGTAACTGATGAAAAATATTTAATCATTTCTGTCATGATTTTTATTTATTTAGCAATCAATGTTCAGACATTAGTTGCTGCCATAACCTCACTGGATTGTTATGTTAGGCTATAGTGATACTAAATGATATGCAACTCTGTTACTCACTTGTCCACTTGATCTATATATGAATTCATATATATGGGTGCCTTTGCTATTCACTCACCAAGACTCATGCTGCGAGTATATAAATGTGATTATATATATTTATATATAGACATACATAGTTATCCAGCAATGATTAGATACTTAGTATTTCATAATGTTCTAAATTTTAAACCACAATTTCTAGCCCCCTTTTTTTTGAAAATAATTACTACCTGTTTAAATAAACCTTCTAACCTTTACTAATTAACTGTTAACTATATGAACGAGTACTTTAAAGATGGGTTAAACACCAACTTTCGGAATCTAATGGTGATGGTTTTGTTTTGTAATTTCACATCCTTTACACTTTAATTTTAGTTAACCTTCTACTTATCTTAAATCAGATTTTAATATGAATAGTTCCGGCATTAAAGTAACACCTTGTTATCATTAATCTCATTTACTAACTATTAATACTATTAAGTTTGGTAATCTGTGATGTGTTTACCTCTGTGAATACGAGTGAAATCAGCAACGTTTTCCTAATGGTGTGTGTTTGTCCTACTCGTCATCTTTTCCGGTGATGGCAGAAACAAGGAGATATCGAGCGAGTTAGATCTAGGAAGAAAATAGTTTCATGACTACACGATATGGAATGCTCACCGAAAAATAGTGTCGTTAGCCTGAACCGCTAGCCGTCTCCTCCGGCGTGCTCCACCCGTAATGTGCGACAACCCAAAAGAGGTGATCGCTGAGACCTCGACACAAAAAAAACCTCAAATCAAGTTTCAATAAGCCGTCTATCAAGTCGACCCTCATTCACATCCACTCACATGAGAAACGGCGAAGAACACCGGCGTGCGCGAGCCGGTGATATGAGAGCAGCCCGAGTCAATCACTCCACGAGAGTGCTAGATTCCTATCTAATCTTGTTTGCCTTGTCGCACTCGTCGATGTAGTATCATCCGATGGTCGAAGAATGCACCGGAAGCCACAGATCATGGGATGGCAGAAGGGGGCAACTGCCCCTTTTCTTCTTCTAGTGCTTACGATGGAGAGAAGGGGGAGGGACGGAGGAGATGGATTTTCTCTCTCCTCCTTTCCCTCTTTTTTTTATTTGCCAGTTGTCTTTTTCTTTTTTTTTTTTTTGGCCTTTCTTTTATTGGGCCTTCACAAACACCCTCCATAAGGCTGATAACGTTGGAAGCTAAGCGCGTCTAGCATTAGTAAATGTCTCATGCTTCCATTAGGATTCTATTAGGTTTTGTGATACGAACACTGTTAGAAAACCTGTCCTAACGAACCACAATCAAACGGAAACAAAAAAATAAGAAGGAATCACACAAAAACACGAATTAAGAAATAGAAATATCGACTAATATGTGAACCTGTGCATAATAATCAATATCAAACTCATGGAATTTAAATATTACCCGCAATCCAAGTCTGAGTTCACGAAGAACAAAGAAGATATTCTCTCCTAGAAAATCATAATTCAAGATGACAAAACATTGTATAACATTATTAGAAGTTAGCCCTCTTATTTATAAGAGAATTCTAGATCATTCTCTAAGAAACTAAAAACCAAATAAAACCTAATGGGCTAAAGGCCCAAGTAGACTATCTAAACAATAAAGCCCTAATCACCATCATTCTGATTTAATCCAAATTGAAGATGTTGTCCATGTTATGATGATGAGGTGGTTGTCCATGCTAGCGAAATATTGACATCATATTGTTATAACTGTGGCTTTTAAGTTAGTGCAACACCATGTCCATGTGTGATAAGTCTAGTCCAAGGCGGTGCGTCATAAGCTTCAAATATGACATGTTCAAATTTGACAGGTCCGAAGTTGGCAGTTGCAAAATTCATGACACATCCAAATTTGGTAGCCTCTAAATTCATGTCAACTCTGAATATGACAGCTTTCGGAATCATATCATTCCTCTCCTCTTCAAAATGATTCGTCCTCGAATCTATAAATATCCAAATTGTTAGCTTAGGAAAGTACATCAAAGCACATGATCCAACGACCACTCAGGGTGCCTCCAAAAGAAACTTAAACACAAAAATAATGAAAGGAAGAAGCTCATGCTCCCCTGGGTGAAAGATTATATGCCCATGATAAAATGACACATTTAGGCACGAATCCCAAAATTTTAGGGACTTTCCTTTACGCATTAAGATTTTGTTAAACAGATTGTGCAATGCACTCCAGAAACATAAGAATTCAGCACAAAATCAAATGCATTCATATCACGAAAATCAATTTGATCCAACATTAATTCTTCACGAAAACATTCAACTGAATTTCCACAAGATAGAAAATATTTTAAATCATCAGAAGAATCATGCAAATGATTACTATAAATCAGAAAATCTTCAATGGATATAACTGTATATTTCCCATAAAAGCCAAGTATGGTATATCCATAGGAAACAATGAGAATGAATATGTCCAATGATAAAAAACCAATAGGCACCTTATAAAATTCATAATCACATAAAATTAATCTTCCAAAATGACCAATTTGATAACTATCAAATGTTATCAACATAAAACTTGAATTATCAAACAACATTTTTTCAGAATCAGAAAACTCAATCATGTTAGAGGTTAAAAATTGATAATTGAAATATTCAGATGTTATAAATCTCAAAATAGTTTGATAATCAATCAATTGGTCTTCATAAGTCAGAGAATAATTATCAATAAACAATATACTAGTCTCATCAGAAAAACTACAAATCAGAATCAACCATTGAAAAATCTCAGTATTAGGATAGTGTTCCTCTCAAACACAAATATACGAGACACATAATAATTTAATAATTTATGATTCAAAGCATTTGAACAAGAAGTCAGATAATGAAAATCAGTTCTTATCTTGTTCGAAGTCAAACAAACCAGAGATAGCTCCTTCTCGAATGCTTTATTATTAGTAGTACTGTGTGAATGCAAGTGTTCTTGAGACTTTGTATCCTGCAAGGAGAAGACAATAGTAGATAAAAGAGGATTAATATTAGAAAACTCACAAATCTCTCTCTTTATGCTCTCAAGAATAAAATCTTTCTTTTCATTAAGTGTTTCTTCCTCACTTTTATCATAGTTTTGGCTCTCACTTTTGCTGGTCTAAAAGCACTCAGGAATTTGGTGGCTCTCTTCTTTCTCACTTTTGTTACTTAAGTTGTGGCTCTCATTTTTGTTGATCTCAAAACACTCAAAAATTTGGTGGCTCTCCTCTTTCTCACTTTTATTGATCTCAAAGTACTCTGATTTTACATGTTTGTCTTCCTCACAACTCTGAGAATCATTTTCAGTTACAATATGAGATTCAACTTTAGCTTTCTGTAAGTGACGTTGTGCAGATATTTTTGTTTTCTCGATGTTGTAGGTTGTTACGCGCTCTTTAAGTTGCAATTGATCTTCATATGCTTCTTGGGGTGACAATGGTACTAAAGTGTGTTTCCATTTTTGCAAAGCTTGTAACGATTGGTGGCTCCATCATGCATCTATTTCGGATATACAGCCATGGTCATCCCAAATGGATATGACAAATTTGCATTGAAACTACATCACATAATACTTCATCTTCAATGTATTTCCCAATGTTGAATGACACAAGCACTTGTTTAGTCACCTTAACTTCTCCTCCATTGTTTAACCACTAGAGTTTGTATGGCTTGGGATGCTTCAAGGTCAGTAAACCCAGCTTCTCCACCATGTAGTAGCTTGTAAGGTTGACAACTTCCACTGTCAATTATCATCCCACCAACTTGATCCATGAAACGACAACGAACATAGAAAATATTTTCTCGTTGTGACTCAATTTCAGGGGCATTATCTTGTGCATGTAGAGAATGCAAAAAACTAAGGAACGACAAGTATTGCCAAGATTATCCACATATGTATCCATGTTTCAAAGTCCTGTATAAAATGTTAAATAAGGAAGCTTCACAGTAATCTCACGTGGTGCTCACAGAAACGTCACAAAGTGGTGCACTCAAATCACACAATGACTTTTACCCTCAGATAATCTCACCCTTTGTCTTTTACCTATCTAGATTACTCCTCGGTGTTCTAAGCAAATTCACAACAAGTAATAGGTGAAAGATCCACAATTCAATTAAAATTCCACAAAAGATATCAATTCTTAAAACAATATGCAACCAATATCAATATCAGATCATCAATAAAAGGAAACTAGACTCAATGTAGTAGGTTGCAAGAGTAAACAACAATGTCCAGGAATCTCTTTTTTTTTCTGATCTTTTTTTTTCAAAACTTTTTCTCACAAAGGCAATGTTGGAAACTTCTTTTTGCTAGTTCTCTTTGCTTCTAGACAAAAAAAAAATGGAATCCAACTCATAACTTTTTTTTCGGGGAATGAACAATTTTGGAAAGAAAAAAATTCAAATCACATTTCTTTTCCCAGAGAAAAAACAATTCAAGAAAGAATAAAATCCCACTCAATTTTTTTTCCAATTTAGGAAAGAAATAAAATCCAACGCATATTTTTTGTTTTAGGGAAGGGACAATTTTAGAAAGAAATAAGGTTCAAAGGAATTCTAGTTTCGCAAGAGAAAAATAGGGTTTATTTTATGACGGTTGAATTTAGGCAGAATATGGTAGAACAAACAGAATTTTCTTTTCTTCTTTTTTTTTCTCTTCTTCTTCTTTTTTTTCCTTTTCCTTGTTCTCTTCTCCTTTTTTTCCATTTTTCTTTTCCTCTCTTCTCTTTTTTTTCTTCTTTTTCAGTTTTTGCACAAAATTTCCAGATCACCAATAAACAAAATCTGAAAACTTTCTCTTTTTTTGGATTTGGATAAAATAGAAAAACCATATTTTGATATGATTGTCAAAAACTAAATATTTCTGTAAGCAACTAAAAGAAAAGATAACTAAATACAAGAATTTGAAATCTCAATCTCTGATACCAAATGATATAAACCTTGTTAGGAAACATGTCCTAACGAACCACAATCATGCGAAAACGGTAAACATGAAGGAATCACACGAAAACACGAATCAAGAAACGGAAATATCGACCAATATGCGAACATGTGCATAAGAATCAATATCAAGTTGATGGAATTTAAATGAATTGCAAAATAAGATATTACCCGCAATCCAAGTTGGAGTTCACGAAGAATAAAGAAGATATCCTCTCTTAGGGAATAATAATTCAAGATGATAAAACATTGCATAACATTATCAGGAGTATAATGCCCTTTTATTTATAAGAGAATGCTAGACTCTTCTCAAATTAAAAACCAAATAAAACCTAATGGGCTAAAGGCCCAAGTAGACTATCTAAATAATAAATGCTTAATCACCATCATTCTGATTTAATCCAAATTGAAGATGTTGTCCATGTCAACATGATGAGATGACTGTCCATGCTGGCCAAGTATTGACGTCAGATTGTTGTAATTATGGCTTTGAAGTTGGTGCAACACCATGTCCATGTGTAATAAGTCTAGTCCAAGGCGGTGCGTCATAAGCTTCAAATGTGACAGATTCAAATTTGGCAGGTCTGAAGTTGGCAGCTGCTGAATTCATGACACCTCCCAATTTGGCAGCTTCTAAATTCATATCAACTCTGAATATAGTAGCTTCCGGAATCATATCATTTTGCATAATATGGCCACTTATACGCACTTTATCTCACCTGAGATCGTAAGAGGAACCTTGTTACCTCAACTTAGCAACTAGCAGGTAGAACATGGATGAAAGGGGGAAAAGGAAAGGGTAATTACTCCCTTCTCCAATTGATTCCACAAGAGATTTCACGAATAAGAATCGACCATTATCCTTGTCCCAACAAATGTGTGCAAAAGGAATAGAGGTTAAGAATAGGCTAGTAATAGGCAAAGAGCAAAAGAAAGCCAGTCGAGGGTGGGGGTTAATGATATCCCTCACCCTTTCTTGCCCTCTTTACCTCATAGTCGGCTAGTAAAGGTAACACCACATACAAGGGGCTATAACTCCTTGTTCACAAAAAAGTGATGTGTTTTTTAAAATTCCCCTTATTTTCATATCAAAACTCAGAAAAGAACAAAATCACTATCATGGTAGGACATCTAAAATCAAGACTCGAGATTGGGAGATATGTATAATTGGATGATCGTAAAATTTTATCTATGGATAATGTTTCCATTCTTGCCTCATAATGTTTCCACCGTTAATTTCGCTAAGCTTAAAGGGGCAAAAAAAAACAAAACTAGCAAATGAAACTAATATTTGAGCGATACACATATTTTAGGAGACCGAATTAACTTGGTCCTAAACTATCAGTATTTTTTAGGGTTAATTTCATTTACTCTTCTTATGTATATACTCTTTTTTTTCTTTTTACAACCTCTAAACTATCTAATTTTTTATTTATCTTATATGAAGGATTCTAATATTTTTTTTACTTTATCCTTAATCAGCTCTTATATTGAATATTTATTTATTTAATTACTCAAGTATGATTTGAAACTTGATTATCATTTAACAAAAAAGTTAAAAAGAAAAAAAAACCATATTTGCAAATATGGAAAATATACATTTTAACTTCAAAGCATAATTTCAGTAACTTCGCTCAAATGACAAAAAAAGGAACACTCATAATTTTTTATACAAAATAATGCCAAAATTATTATTAAAAATAAATCATAATGGAATATAGTTGATGAACACCATTAAATCTCAATAAATCTATTTAATAATTAAAAAAGTTTGAATATCATTGTTTAAACTTATTAAGTAGTTTTGGTGAACTTCATTCTTAAACACTAAAATAAATAATTATTTTTAAAAAATAGTATTTATGGTGAAAAGTTATATAGACTCCTATACATTCGTATATAATTGTATGAATTTATGACTAGAGTTTATGACATATATAATCTTATCATGATTTGATTTGTTTTGTTGACTTAAACTCATACAAGTATAAGCATTTGCTCCAAAATTTGACAAGCTTGAGTACACATCTCCATGAACATCATCACCATTCGAGCCTCTATCATAATCTAATATTATGTAGCTACAAGATCCAAATGTAGAGGAAATGCATCTCATGAACTAGTCCAATATTAAGGTCAAAAAAATAAATGAAAGCATAGCATCATTATCATAATAAAAATACAACATAAGATCAATGCACGACATAATAAAACGTGAACATAAATTCACATAAATGGGTGCATTCAATCTTTCATTTGCTTTCAACTATCTTTACTTTCTTCTTCTTTTCCTTCTTTCTCTAACTTTCATCTTAGAAGTTATTCCAACTTTTCTCTTTCATCTTAGAATTTATTTCTTAACTACTTCCATCTAATTTTGTCTTGAAGAGTTATTCATCTTTTAAAGATTCACAATGGCACTTCATGACCTTTTTTCACAGTCATATACATCAATCGAAAGCTTCATCTTGAAGCAAAATGCAAACCAAGGATATCTTAATCATTGAATGGATCAGAGGTTCACATTGGTAAATAGGTAACTAATAGTAACCCTTTTTATTTGGAGTTCAATATCATTTTGTTGTGTTTCAGTATTATCTTCAACTTCACTAGACCCCCTATTTTTTTATTTTTATAACTTGTAACCATGGTGTCACATTTTTCGTATATATATTTTCTTTGCATTTACATTATAGATAAATATATGCTAGCAAGTACACTAATCATTCAAATAATAAAGTCTAACAAGAACAACGTTATCGATCCCACGAGAAACAAACTAACTATTTAACTTTAGAAGTTCACAAGATAGCATCGGATTTGGATAAAGTTTTTGTTTTAGAAAAGTAAAACATAAAGATAATATAAATTCTAAGGGATACTAATAATGTAGGGTCCAAGTGATAGATATGATTAGGAACAAATAATATTGACCTATGTAGTAAGTGAATAAGACACAAGTTATCGGATGGATTAAGAATGATCATATATTTGATCTCCCTTAATTGTTAAATCAACTATTCTTAATGCCAACAAAACTTAATGACTCCTTAATGAATCTACTCTTAAATTGCTCATATTAGGATGCAAGAAAATGTGATCCTAAACTATTGAATAACCCTTAAAGGGATAATAAGAAAACCACAAACCCTAGTGCTTATTCAGATAGGATATGATTTACATAATGTAAATTGATCACAGTTCACACTTAATTAATAATCAACTACTTTATTTAAAACATCCGACAATCATTTTAGGAAAAAAATAAAATAAAATAACATCAAAATTGATGTAGTATTGACAAGTTTGTCCTAGCATTAAGACTATTAAAACCCAGTAGTAAAATGAAAGAAAAGATCGTCTAAACCTTTGTTTGATTTTCATTACGAGTGCATGCAAATATCTTTTCGGCAACCCTTGAAGTTCCTCTCACATTCTTGACTTCAAGGTTTAGGTTGACAACTTTTAGCATGTGAATTTTAGTTCTGGACATGGTTATTTATATCCTCCAAAGAGTGTCTAAAGCTTTCATAGAATTAGAGAATAATTGAATCTTTCCAAATTAATCAAATAAAGAAATGTCTTTCAAAATTCGAAATAAACTTCATGGTTGAGAATATAACCGTCAAAACACTTATGTATCTTATTAATTTAATCTCTTTTGCTTCCCAAGGTATCTAGGTGGTTAAAAATCCTTTTAGTATTGAAAACACTTCAAAAGATCACCCAAAATTGAATTTGGACCATTTATCACAGGTCATGACGAGTTTTAATGGCATTCAAAACTTTGACTTCACATAGGAAAAGTTGTCCATCATGACTCATGAAATGATTTCATGATTAGTGAATCGAGATGAATTCAGAAATGACAACTACTAAATGCTTCACTTACGGCCCATAATTTTATATAATGACCCGTTATGAATTGGTATCAAATATTGCTTTATTTCATTGGCATCGTTTATCGTGACTAGTAATATTATAATATAACAAATCATGAAGTTGCATTGTGATCCATTATAATGTGAAGTCCGATGACAAACTCTCACGGTCCAGATGCTTACTTCAACAGCATAGTCATATGCATCATATGTCATGATCCATGACAAGATCATTAGTATAATTAATTCGCTACCATGGCCATGATATGTAGTTGTGGCTCATTATATTCATTCGGCAATATGCAGCTTCTCTGTTACAATTGTGACAAGCTTGTAACAACCTATGAAATCCAGAAAGTTGATACTTTTTTAGTGTAAAATTGACTCATTTCATTGTGTAGTCTCTTCTAACCATCCCACTACTTTCTCCAAGTGATTTTTTGAAAAAGCAATAAGAATTTGGGTAGATTCCTAACTCGAAGAAATAGAAGTAATATGAAATTGATGCATGTCGTGATAAAATCAAATAAAATAATACTAAATATATGCTATTACATGCATGCATCACATTGTCATGGCAAAACATCATTATCATTCATAATTATAAGCACAAATAAATTGCATGACCTCATAAATACATTGTGTCATAAGCATGACTCAAGCTTAAATAGCATTTGATATCAAATCACAAACATATAAACATTTAATAGAAACATCAGTCGATCATTTTAGTGGCACCCATTAGAAACGAGATATAAGATTGTGAAACTAAATTGCAAACATAAACACGTTGTAAACTATTGTGTGAAATTCTACTACTATGCACATGATTTTACATTTGAAAGATAAGATATTAAAATCCTCAAATGAAGCATAATATCATCGAAACCCATCATCACTAAAAGTTACTTGGAACATTATCATATATTATGTCAATTTCCAACATTGAGTATATTTGAAACATGGTCATTCCAAGATTTATACCATTATGTAGAGACAAAAATTCAATTGTTTTTATTTTTTCTTGTAAAGTATACTTAGATTCACATATAAAATTTCAAGGTTTTATCTTTAATCCGATCAGTCTAAGAAAATTGGCAATGAGATAAAATTATTTTATTTTTGATATTTTGAGTGATGTAGGATGAAATACTCATATCTTCTATACACACATTCAAATTAGGTTATTCGAATTTTATATCACATAATATGCAAACATCTATCAATCCATTAAATATTTTCATATAATTTGACCACAATAATTCATCGTGCGCTTTAAAATGTCTGCCTTAATGCTATGTATAGCATGATAGTGTTAAATTTTAAGCCATAACTTCTTTGTATATATGAATTTATATTCTTTCAAATTTCTACATAAATTAGACTTCAAGATCTACAAAAATAATGTTTTCTTATAAAAAAAACGCAATGCATTACCTAATTTAACACAGACAACGAAATCTAGGTGATGCATACAAAATTCAACATTTTTATGCTTGCATTTAATATTCGATTGATTTTATCATAGCATACGTCCATTTTAGCGATACTTACTTTTATTTCATTAAATAAAAAATCTACTCATGTTTTTGATATTTTTCTATAAAAAAATCACAGGAAGAGAGGTGAGGAATGGTAGAAGAGACCGCACAATGAAAAAGAGTTAATTATATATTCAAAAGATTATTTTGGTCAATTTAATGAGCCGCTATATAGATGCCACGATTGTGAAAGCATCTTGATATATCGAAAAAAAGAATATTACGAATCACAACTGGATATCACAACCCCCACAGGAAAGTCAACTCTTTCACTAGGTAGAATATTTATAATTTCAAATCGATCATGATAAACATAGATACCTTGATTTCATACCATCATCATGTTTTGTCAAGAGGGTTTGTAAGATCCCGTAACATACTTTTTTTTTCAAAAAGTTTTTCTTCTTCCCTTCTTTTCCACAGTGTGTCTTCTTCAATTTTATTCTCTCTTCCTTAGTCATGTCGCTACAAATCTCATTTCGTCTCCTTTAGATGATCAAACATAAGAGAAGAATAGACAAAAGGGTGTAAAGATATTTATATCAAGGTGGATCAGGGTATTCTGGTGACAAGTTAATTAAACAAATTGGAAATATTTTTTTATTTTTTTTTAGAAATCGTGGAACATATTAGTCCATTGCTGACGCTGGCATCATGCGTTTTTGTGTCAATTTTTTGTGAGTATCATCAACTCCTTGACATCTAGTTGGTAATTAAGCAGCTGATGATGCTTTTGACTTTTATATTATTTTACTTAATATATATTGTATGTATGTATATGTAGTTGCCGAATCTAGTTAGCAGTACGTATGGGCCTATGGAGTCCTTTCTGTCTCTTGGTTGGTTTGCAGATTTGTTACACAGTTTCATAACAAATCACCAGATAAATGTTTGTAAACACGAAATTATCATTTACTTAGATATGGATCATGGAACGAGTTAGTTCAACAAGAGTTAATAATGTGGGGAAAAAAAATAAGAAAGAGACGAAGGGCACATTACATGTGCACCAAATGAGATGAATATTTTTATGGACAAAACTTGCAAACTAAGAGCTAAACATCCATAATGGTAGGATGATAATTTTAATTATAGTTTAATATTATTATTCATAATGTGTTGAATTTTAATTCAACCAATCCCGACGAAATTGTTTGTCTCATGCTCTGGTCCTAGGGTTTAACTTCATATTTTGTATCATTTTTTTTTATTTTTTCTCATAAAAAGTCGATGAACATAGAACAATTAAGATTAAATCCGATAATCTGTATTCTTTTTTTTTTCCTTTTCGTTTGATATTTTTATTTTTTGTTAATTACTAAAACTAATTATATTGGGCAACGGGCAGTGGATTGATTGATATTGGTCAAAGTTTCATGTGTATATAATGTAAGGACAGCAAGAAGCCCGTTGTTTATATAACCCAAAATACCAGTGCACTGGTTGGCCGGACAACCACAAATGGAAAGGTATATATATATATATAGAGAGAGAGAGAGAGAGAGAGAGAGAGGGGAGGAGTAGAGTTCATTTGGTTGTGCCAATTCTAACGCCAAGTACTGACAAGCAGAGACAAAAGGAGGCTGCTCGGATAAAAGGAGCTAACTACAGGTACCAATTCTGATCTTGATCTGATTTCTCTTATTCTGCATGCATTTCTCCACCTTCCTTGTCTAAATTCAATTAGACCGCCTGTTCTTTGAAGCAAATGGAAAGTGCAGTTGGAAGTGGGAGCAGGAAGAGACTAAAGAAAGTATGTGTTTTCTGTGGAAGCAGGACCGGAAACAGACCTTCCTTCAGTGAAGCAGCTCTCGACCTTGGAAGGCAGCTGGTGAGAAATACAAATATAAATATATATATATATGTACTCGGGATGGTTGGTTGGATTATTAGCATATTTTTTCAACCCCAAATTGAAGTGAAAAGGAGGGAAAAAAATATTTAAACTACACTTCCAATTTTATCCATATGTAATTCAAATTTATAAACACATATATTAGGATATATTCCTCCAACAAAAATTATAATTCCCTTATTTTTCCTTTAGTTATATCATCAAAACAAGATTAATTGTTTCACATTCATTCTCTTTCATTTCCTTCACCTAGTTTCTCTTTCCCTTCATTCTCTTCTCTTTCTCTTCATAAGTGTTGAACCAAACAGACCCTTAGATATAAACTGTCTATCTTAGATATATAGATATCGGGTGTATCCTCTCGAGTTTTCGCAACTATAACTTTTGCCATATCTATTCGATCTCCATCCAGGGATTGCCTGCTTTGCAAATGGCGATATGTATATGGAACGGTGGCAAAAAATGATACTAGAATAACCTAACATGTATCTCGTTCCACCTTAATCTCTATCTTGCTCGACTTTTTTGTTTCAGGTGGAAAGAAAAATATACCTGGTTTATGGAGTTGGAAGTTTAGGCCTCATGGGCTTGATATCCAAGACTATTTATGATGATGGCTGCCATGTTCTTGGGTAAGATATACCTCATCCCTTTGTTATTATTAACATTAATTCCATGCACTCAAAGGAAATGATACCTTCATTTGCACTCTCATTCTATCTTTAATTGCAGGGTCATCCCTACAGCCACTAAAACAAAAACTGATATTTGCGTCGAAATATTTGGGGGGTTTTGAAGGACCCTCTCAAAAGGGGTCCACTGGGGCGGTCTAGACTCCCCCAAATATTCAGATATTCTAAATCCCCTTTGTTTCTTTCTTTCTTCTCTCCTCATATTTTCCTCTCTCCTCACGTTTTCTCTTCCCCACCGGCGGCGGCGACTTTTCTCCTCAGATCCGGCGGCGACGCACCTCCGGTGAGTTTGTTCTCCATTTTTCTTCTCCGGCGGCGCACCTCTCTTCCTTCTCTATTTTTCTTTTTCCTTCACACGCACTCGTCCTCACTCATCCTCGCCGGATCTACGCGAATCCGGCATAGATCTGCCGGATCC
>LTAE01012240.1:0-11064 GCA_001647135.1 Pontederia paniculata | reverse complement strand
AACCCCCCCCCCCCCTTTCCGCTCGTAGGATTAGATGTCGTTGGGTAATACTCCAGTTCCTTTAAGCTCATGTGGGCATACCCGATGTGAGAAACAAGAGGACCTTAAGTATTCGCCAACTCCAACGGTGCTGCCGGACGGCACCGTGGTGAAGAAGGGGTGGATCATGTCGTACAACTCGTACGCGATGGGGCGCATGGAGGAAAATTGGGGAAAGGACTGCATGGAGTACCGACCGGAGAGGTGGCTGGAGGAGGACAGTGGTAAGTTCCAGCCGGAGAGCCCGTACAAGTATACTGTGTTCCATGGGGGGCCATGGATGTGCCTGGGGAAGGAGATAGCCTATATACAGATGAAGTCCATCGTGGTGTGCATCCTCGAAAGATTCACGGTAGAGGTAATTGACAAGGATGCTGAGCCGACTAAGATGCTGTCACTCACTCTCAGGATGAGAGATGGGTTGCGTGTCCGTATCAAGGAGAGAGCTGTGTGATTCTGAGTGTGTGGTTCGCTATGGTTTACAGTGTGATAAAGTTTTTTTTTTCTGTTTTCTAGGACATGTTCGGTATTCTTAAAACGAATTTAAGCAGCATATTTTGTAACACCAGAGTCAAGTCAATAGATTAAAAAAGGGGCACAATGTTTAATTCCAATGAAGAAATATATAACATATTCAATTTGAACTCATTGAAATTTTAGACTCCTAAAATTTCAATTAGTTTTGCTCTCTTTCTCTCTCTTAAACATAAGATTTTATTCTTTAATCTTGATCTCAGTCTTTCTTATGGATTCTCATTTCAAAGCCATGCCAAAGGAAATTGAATAAGATCGTAACACCAAAAGAGAGAAGTGACATTCTAGAACTTAGACGAAACGATCAAAGAGCATGTTTTTAGGCAGATCTCTCTTAAATATATACCTGTCGTGTATAGATGAAGCATATTATGGATTCTTATTTTGATCTAACTTAATACTGATTATATATATTTACAGTTTGATTCTTTTTTTTATCATAGTTGGCATATGATTCCATAAGTTTTCTACATGCAAATTTGTATCTTGATCGCAAGTGTCATGCCCACGTCGGGACGGAAGCGACCAACATCCAACTCAATGTGGTCCGTGTCGATTCTATCCAACCCTGCAACTTGGAGGCCGAGATGGGCCACATAAACCAAGACATAGTCCGCATCACATTGTACATGGCGGGCGTGTCTCATAATTTATTTAATTAGATTTATGGTATGGTCCGCATCCAACCCAATGTGATTCGTGCCAATTGTGTTGTATTCCATATTTCCATTCAAGACATGGTCTACTTCATTCTGAAAGACAACCCACGATGTTCAATAACAAAATATGAATAATCCAAGACACCCACAAAATAGCTAATGAGATAAGTTTAACAATAACACGTTGAAATCCGAGCATTAGCATTGAAACTAGAGTATTGTAGGGAAAGAATGCATCATATTAAAATTGAATTAGAAGTATATGAAATTAGAGTATTCAATGTAAATAGAAAAAGGTTCATCATATTGTATTGTATAGAAATATAATGATCATGCTTTCATTTCCATGTGATATGATTTCTCATTGTACTTCTTAGAATATTTCATACTTTATGTTATCACAATCTTTATATCTATTTGTTGCCTTATATATTGAGCTTTTATAGCTCATGGAAAATTTGGCTACCCTTTATTGGATCCTGCAGGTGATTGATCTGCATAGGCACGATGATTGATGGTGTGTGCAATGACTGATGCTCATGATGGATGAAGCTTGCACATGGTTAGGGCGTAGGAGTCATGTTAGGTGTCTCCTTTATTTCACACTTCATTGAGTTGTAAAACTATACAATTATGTCTAGTCATTGGTTAGTGTGTTTGAAAACCTTTATCGTTTACATTTCAATTTAAGACTTCTGCATTTATAAAAGAACTTCTATATATTTTGTTTTGGAATTTTCTACATTTAGTGTGACTAGTAAGGTAGTCAAACTTATAGTCATAGTAAAGATGTCGTAGCATCTTTAGAAGGGTATTCTGCTATGTGATAGTGTGTACTTTTGGGTGCAACAGAATTAATCTGTATACCCTAATGTATGAACTCTCTTGGCATCTCATTGTATCTAGAGTTCCATGTTTAAAGCAACATGAGCAGTCACAACACCACTTATTGTAAAGTGAGTGTAAGGCTCTTTTTGCTCCTTTTATGATTGGTAATAATCATATATTGTTTTACATAAATAGAAACGTAAATGACTTCGAGACATGCAGGTAACAGTTGAGAACATACTCCTGAAGATCTAGAAGTGGTACAGAACAAGGATCAAGATCCTCCATGCACTTAAGGATACTACTCAACAATTCTTGAAGCTCTAGACTCACCAATTCACGATATTAAATACTTGGATTAGACGAAGCGATAAGTGGACACAATTGAGGGAACTTTTGAACTGATGCAATGACCTAAAGATGGAAAAGTTCTTTGTGTAGCTCATTGTCTCACAAAGGATGCAAAGGATTGATGACATATCACCAAAGTAACAAAGTTTTTTTGACAAAGATGTAATTGCTTGGAGAACTTTTGAAGTTTTTGTGATTTGTTATTTTCATGCCAATCGGTGCAGCTTGAAGAACCATAAATTCCTACAACTATAGTAGAACAACATGTTTGTGGCACAATATTTACAAAGTTCATCCAATAAGAGAAATACAACACCCTACGACAAGATGAAAGGAAAATGCCGAATCATTTTGTCCAAGGCTTGCGCCTAGAATTGAGGACCATGATAATCAAAGGTTACTACAAGACCCTCGATGGCTGATTTGAGCTGATCATCAGAAGCATCTAAAGGGGAAGGCCCCAAAGCAACAAGCCATGTAGAATTGACCTTGGTGCAAGGTTATAAAACCTAAACCTATTTATCAACCCCGAATAGCTCCTCGGATCCGGTCGGACTGGTTGAACTGGATGGTCAAATCGGTTGACAATAAATATATTTAAAATACTATAATGAGTTAAAATCAAAGATTAAAAATACATGATGTTACATAATTTACAACACATAGATTTTTTTTATCTCAACTCATAAGTTCACAATATAAAATTTATACCAAAACTAAATACAAGTTCTAAATTCTAATAGATAATATTATAAGATAATTATTAAGAAAAGTTCACAACAAATAAAGTTGTAGCAAAGTCAAACACACATTATAATAACATTGCATCATAAGATTGTTACTAAGAAGATTTTTTTAAACATGCAAAACAGAAATCACACACCTTGCAAGTTCATGGTTCTTTTTTTCATCAAAATATTAAACACCATATTTTTCTTCAATGATTTTCATCTTGAGTAGATGAATCCAAATCATAATCTTGATCTTCAATGTTGTTTTCTTTCATATGACCTTAAACAAAATATAAAGAAAAAAGAGTTAAATTCAAATTTCACAACTATTAACATCTTACAAGTTACAAATCAATTATTTAACAGAACAAGCAAATTACGTTTACCTTCTTGCATATCAATTCATAGATTTCCAAATCATTATAAAGTATTTTCTTCAATTCATTATAATCAATTAGTGGATTATCTTCCTCCTCCATAATCCAAAACTCGATCTTCTCCATGCAATCATAACCAATAGGATCAAGAAGCGCTTTTTGTTTGTTAAGAGTCTTGTATAAACAATGATCAATTTAAGTTTAAAATTTTTAAAAATAAATATATGAACTAGTCATAACAAAACCTTATTTTTTAAACCCAAATCGTAATGCACATATAAAAAATCATTCAATCTCTTATTTCTCTAACTTGTTTCTTCTCTTTGACAAATATACTTCAATTTCTTTCACAATCAAAAGATGATGCAGTTTGACTTAGAAGTCGAATTGCCAACTGACATAATAGAGCACCGAATCCAAAACTACGCCACCATTGATCTATCATAAAAATAACACAAAGAAGATTAAAAATATTTACCACATCAAGTAATAATTGTAATAAATTTCTAACAAATTATAAATCGTACTTGGTCTCAATTCTTCAGGCATCGAAATGGCTAACTACTAACTAAAACTTAGCAATCGATTTTGATGCAACCAACTTTGTTTCAAAACTCTAGTCTTTTTATTTGTAACAATTTTATCAAACACATCAAGCCATCCTTGTTGAACTTCTGGTTTGATAGAAAATTATCTTTGTCATAATAGGAAGTTGGATTCAGAAAATATGCAACATAATGAATATTCGTGCGGAGTTTATTATTCCACTGTTGTGATTATTCTTGTGTAAGGTCTATACAAAGATTTCATGTTCATGAAAATTCTTTTAATTGTGTTCTTTGCTCTGTATATGCCATCATACACTTAACCAAGGGTAGGTCTGTCATCACCATCAATAATTCTTAATATGCGAACTAAAAGAGACATCAATAATTCTTAATAATGTCACAATAATTCCAAAATTTCTTATCCAAGATAATGTCCATGACAATCTTATCTTTCTTATCTCTGTAATATATTGAATTTGTGAAATCTATACTTGTCACCAAAGCTTGCATATCAATTTTCTGATCATGGATACTTTTTGATGCAATAAATGTTGTTGTAAAACTAGTTGTTCCATGACGTATAATTTCACTCCAATTTGATCTTTCTCTTAACAAAGCAATAAAAAGCATGATTGTAAACAAGCTTTGTTACTTTAGATGATTTTTCAATCAAACTATTCACAAAACCTATTCTTCCAATATCTCTCAAAATCAAATTTAAACAATGTGCAGCACAAGGAGACCAATAAGTGGAAGGATTTCTCGTTCAACAATATATTAGTAGCTTTATAATTTGCAGCATTATCTATGAATAAGTTCAGAGCATTACTTGGCCCAACAAATTAAACCAAATCCACAAAATAAGTTGCAAAGAGTTGTAGCATCCTTAACAATATTAGAAGCATAGATCTAACAAAATAAATTTCTCTTGGAAATTAAATAAGAAAGTTGATAAGTTATTTATTATTTTGATCTTGCCAATCGTCGCCCATTATAGTGCAACCAGTTTCTATCCAAGCACTCCTAAAACTATGAATAAACAATCCAACTTCATTTTTAATATTATATAATAATTTAGTTCAAATGGCATGCTAATTAGGACCTTTGTATGTGGACCAATAGCTACAATAGTATATATCATGGGATGATGATAAACTGAGTTTTCACAATTAAATGAAATGCAACAATCACAAAAGAATATGACAACAACTAAATCAGCTCGATGAATAACATCTTTACCTTCCATGAAACTTCTAATGGAAGGTTGTGCACCTGGGCTAGTTCTTGGAGCAAAAAAATTATTTGCATTTGTATTCCTTATTTCTTTTCCCTTCCTCGTAACTTCGCTTGGAACTATTGGATAACTTCTTGTGTCTCAAATTGCTCTTTAGAAATATTTGTTTGAATTTCATTATGTGCTCTTTTTTTCGATGCAACCGTAGACTTCCAATGCTCTCCAAGTTGATACTTAACTTTATAACTAACTTTAGGACAAGACGTTGCCTCTCCTTTCTCGCAAGATGTATTTTCATTCTATGTATTCCTCCACCCTTTACAACTTTTCCGCAATACAAACATTTTAACCGCCTTTTTCCTTGTGCATCGAAACATATATGACAATGGTCCAATGCATGATTATATTTCAGTCTCAATGATTGAGAGCTTAAAGCTCGAGTACTTATTTGAATATTTTCATATTCACCAACAACTGACTGATTCTCACTAGCACTACTTCCAGCCGATGCCATGTCCTATAAAATAAGTTCAAAATGAGTTTTAAGACAACCAACAAACTATAAAATAGAAAATGTAAATATCATATTACTTGTTAATAAACAAGTTTGAAAATGATATATATGATACATAACAAAATATTCAATTATTCGAATTTGATCAATTGCACAAAATAACATAAATAAAATTAAATACATAACAAAACCTAAGAAAGTAGTATATGATTATTATCCATAACAATATAATCAATTCCCCTAGCATATAATCAATTACATAAATATAAATTTACAAGAACATAAGGAATGAATAATTTGCAAATTGCAAATATGAACAAGAAGTGGTACATCGCACACGCCGAGACGCGGCTGACCTTTGGTCCAGATTGCGCGTGGCCTGGAGGCCGGAGCGCGACACAGAGGTCGCATGTCTCAGACTACGGCACTATGTAAGCAGCAGCTTGGACGTGCGTCTAGGTCGTGTGTCTCAGACTATGGCGCTACGCACGCAGCAGTCTAGACGCACTCTAGGTCACGTGCGGCTTGGACAATGTGCACGTCCAAGGTCGTGCACGCTTTCTGGTGATCGGCTGAGTTAAAGGAAGTGACTAACTTGAAAATGTGAAGGAAGCTAGCTAAGTTGTCCTTTTTGCATCATCACCGCTTGCCGGTTGCTGCCGTCAAAGAAATCTTTATTGAAAGCGTCACTTTTACAATTCTAGGGAAACTCGGCAAGTCATTAGGTGACTAACTTTTGGTTTTGGGAAAATAATTGAACCAATTTTTTTTGTGTGTCTCGTTCAGAGAAACAGCTGGTTTGGTCGATCGAACCCAATTTTTAACTGGGTTTGATTGGGCCAAACCAGTTCGAAACCTAGCCTGGTTTCCAATTGACCCATGACCCATTTTTAAGGCTGGATACCAGTTGGACTGGTCCGACCGGTTGGTCCAGTTCGTGTTTTACATCCTTGCCTTAGTGGGATGAACAATGCCAAAGCCATGATAGGTAGGAAAACAGTCAGACAATCGTATGAGGTCTTATGCAACTTGAGACATACCACCACAACAACAACACCAGTGGCAGTATCAGTGACGCCCTTAGCCACAATAACTTAAGGATGCCGTCACCTACTATGGAGTGAACCACACGAGAGGACGCCGCAAGAAGACCAGTGCTTGCATTCAATTGCATAGGTAATGTCATTACTTTGAAGACTATCTTGATCGAAAGAAGGAAGGCTAGAACCATCGAGCACAAGATTTGCCAACATAGTAGTGTAGGTTAGAGCCTACAACATGGAGGTTTATATGACATGAAATGACAATGATGACTGATGCGTGTGTGTCTAGTGTGATATTCAGAATCGGGTTAGCACAACCTAAGAGTAGGGCAGCGACAGCGTAAATGCAAGAAAGTGAATCTCAATAGATGGTATCAAGTTTAAAAAGTCCTAGACAACACATCATATTATGCAAGTATAGAGAACATCATGTGCAATACGTAGGGTATCGAATCCACAGGGAGGCGAAAGCAATGTTCGAAAAATAATATCCGATCTAAACACAAGCCAAAAGTAGCAATATCAATGATGTAAATGTAATAGAGATCTAGACTACAGAACATAAATACAAATTATCTAATTTTAAGGAGTTTTTAATATGATTGCAAAAATAAGATAAGATAACTATAAATCATGACTACGGTCAGGATTGTGAAGAAGACTCGCAAGCTATCTAGGATAGTCAAATGGTTGCTACTGAACTGAGGGTCTTTCGTCATACAATTCATGCATCATAGGATTGGAGTCCCAATAATGGAGCGTGCCATACAACTGTGTGTACGCGAATGGATGGTCAGTCCTCCAACGCCCTAAACACTAAGGATAGTAAGAGAGATTCCTTGCAGTTGCAAGGGTGTGAAAACACCGATGATAGTGATCAAACACAGTTCACCTGATACAGAAATATCACAACCTCCTTGGTTCACGAACACCTCCGGTCAATGACGTATCATCCGATGAAGAACAGGAGTATCAAGAATGAAGATCGAATCGAGGGTCAATTGCATCCAATCTCAAGAAAACCAAAACTCTTCACTACAACCGATCCAATAACGAAACAAAAAGTTGAGTTCATAAATACGGAATCCAAAAATAGTTCAATCAAGTTTAGAAACCAAGATAAAAATCCAAATCCATCATCTCCTACTGCTAACTCTAGATTATCTTATTAATTACAAAACATGTTCATCGAATAACAAAGAGAGTAATGTTCAGAGATTCTCATTTCTCTTCCTACTGTCAATCCAAAAGAAAGGCGTCAGATGTCGTCGTCGTCTTCTCCGGCGACATCGTTCAAATATGGTAGGTGATCTCCTTCCAGCGATGGTGGAACGGGGAATGACTTTTGAACAATATGAGAAAAGATGTTGGAGATTCCCCCCCTTTTTTTCTGCCTTAACTAGTCCTTTTATATTTGTGGCCTCCATGTGACAGGTGTCCTTATGTCCAGCCCCGAATTATTCCCTTCTGATTCATTTGTTATATACTGGCAATCATGAGCTAGCAGATTCCTTTCCATCTTTGGCATCTTCTGTTGTCAGGCAATTTCCTCGTGCAGGGTTGTGATCCAGTATCCAGTAGGGGTGTGAAGTCTCATTTTATGTAGTTCCTGAAATAGAAGGACAAAGCAGCATCAAAACGTTTTAAGTGTATAGAATGACAGGGTTAAGCTCATAAAGGTGTGTGCTTAATAAAGATTGGAACTTAGCAACAAATGAGATTCGAGCTTCACAAAAGAATGTAGAAACGATATGAATCACGACTTAAAGCGACCTAAAAATATGCACTTGATGCGATGCATCAAACATCTCTGGACTTGAACCTTTGCTTGTCCTCAAGAAATTGAATTAAGATTAAGGCACGTCATTTTCAAATCCGAAGACCATAACATAGGTAACAAGCCATACTTTGAAAACCAGAATTTTTTTTTTCAAGAGTAAACTGCGATTGACTCAAACTAGATTGAACAAAACTGCATTTAAGAATCACTGAAACTCTAGCTAAATGTAACACAAAGTCACAACCTCATAGTCTACAGAAGAATTACTTTTCGAACATAACCAAGATGTCCTCCCCCATTTTCTATTTATTTCAGAGCATACTTTTTTATTTTCAATACTTTTTCCTTTCCTTGTCCTTTCCCCTTCTTTTTTTTCGGATACAAGGGTGTGAAAACAAAAAAAGAGTCTTCCCTTAGCGTATCCTCACGTTTTTTCAATAATACTCATTGAGGATGCTAAGAATGCTGTGAAACAACATAATCTTGACTCTAACAATGGAAGGTCAGAGGAGTATTATTCGGAGGTGAGAGATAAGTTCCCCATGGCATTATCCATCCCTTTCTTCTAGAGAATACTCGGGTAGGTGCCTAGGGTGCTAAAAAGCATACTCTTGACACTTCCAAGTGGAAGGATAAAGAAGTAGTTATTCAGGAAAAAGAAAAACATGCCTTTATTCATGGCAAGGGGGCAAGGAAGACTTAAACTCATGCTCTTTTGTGGGGGTTAGTTACTTGGTAAGATGACAGAATTCTTGAGCCTAAAAGACAGGGATGTGATAAAAAGCATGTTCAGCACAAAGAGCTTTCATTCAGAAGTACAGTCAATCAAATCAAGTAGTCATCAAGATGCAGTGAGACAATAAAGCCTAATACTACACATGGGTTGGACCTGATACTGCATTAATTCAGAAGTTGAGAATAAATAAGGCAAACCATAGTGAACGCAAGTGCATGTATTAAAAACTATTCCAACAGTAGGGTTGTGAAAAAAATATTTTCCAAACAGGCGTCAGGGTGTGACAATGATTATTCCAAGGTGTGATGATAGATCAACCAAAACAACAACAACAGTAAGGAAGCAAAATTTGAGATCAAGAGCAAATGACATGTATTCAACAAAAATTCAAGATTTTCATGGTATTATTGTAAAGTTAACGAGAGAATTTGATCATACCATGACCCCTCTCCGGACTTAACCGAACATTGTCCCCAGTGTTGCAGCCAAGCCACGGAGAGTGGCCGATCAAGTGCAGGAGGGTTCGGCCTTGGAGCTCTCATCTTCCTGCTCCGGTTCTTCGTTCAGTTTCTCTTGCTTGCTGAAGATTTCCTATTTTAGCTGGCAATTGTCCTTGTTCAGATCTCGTGTTTGGAGGATGAGTGCCTCCAGAAGTGCTGAGTGCTTATGCTTCTCTGTTAAGAGTTGGGTCAGAAGGGTTGTTACCTAGGGTTCTTCAGTGCTAGAGGTGGTGGGCTTCCTTGCTGCAGCAGTAGAGGTGTGAGGCGCACTTTGCTTAGGTGTGAAGAGAGTCCAATTCTTCCCTTTCTTGATACCAGTGAGCTTTGGGTTGGGGAGTTCAATGGACGTCTCATTCCCTTTATCGATCAGGACATATTTATCGTTCCTGATCACAATGATATTCATACTGAGCATGTTGGAAATATCGATTCTGATCGTCCCTCTCATTACACGCAACTTGGACAAATCTACCGGCATTTCTCGACGTGTAATTAACCCACCTATGACGATAGGCCCTTTCTCTGAGGTGGCTAGCCGGGAAATGTACACTATAGACATGTGCCCCACATTGATTTTCTTCCCATCGATCAATCCCCAAATCATGTACATCTCAGCCTCTCTAATATTTGCCTCAGTGTGGTATCTCCCAAAAAGGGTGTTGGCCATAACTTTTTGGAAGTAACAAATGGTGGGGTTCTGAAAAGAAGAGAGCTTGACGAAGCACATAGCGGTTTTCTCCCATGACCTACTTCCGCATTTCCGCTCCTTTGTAGTTGGTGTTCTTCTTCTGCACCGTTGCAATAGGAAAACCATACACGACACAGAATTTGTCAAAGCTCAAGTGGAACTCGCGGTTGTAGAGACGGAAGTTGAGGAAGACGTCGTCCTCCGAGTTGGTTAGTTGAAGAAAGCTAAGAAATTTGATCATTATATAATCATATGTCGGCAAGGAGTTTAGGAAGTGTAGGATCTGGAATGGCACCAAGAGGGGGGGGGGTGAATTGGTGTTTTAAAATTTCTTGTTCTTCTTAACTTAATCTAGATGTATTGTGTTCAGCAGAAGCAAATATATATGAATATAAACACAAATAGAGAGAGAAGAGTAAAGAGAAGAACAAACACAGAAACAAACACAAGGTTTGTTATCGAGGTTCGGCCGAACTCTTTGGCCTACGTCCCCGCTCCGATC
>LTAE01012237.1:0-14112 GCA_001647135.1 Pontederia paniculata | reverse complement strand
CCATCTTGAGGGGGAGTGTTGAGATCATCTGCGATTTTGTACATATGTAATTGTAATAGATGTTACAATTTTCTATTTTTACTGTACATTGACGGAGCTCGTTCAATGGACGCCCGTGTGCTCAACTACCGGACGTCCTCCATTGATCTCTCGATCAATGGACGTCCGCGTGTTTGATCATCGGACGTCCGCTCCTTTCACCGGACGACCGCTCCATTGATCTCTCGATCAATGGACGCCCGCGTGTTTGATCACCGGACGTCCGCTCCTTTCACTGGACGATTGTTCCATTGATCTCTCAATCAATGGACGCCCGTACGCTTGACCACTGGACGTCCTTTATTGATCTCTCGATCAATGGACGCCCGCTGCTCAACCACAGAACGTCCGCTGCTAAGATATTTTTTTATGTACGGTATAAAAGGAAACGAAGGGGAGTTAGTTAATTACACTTCTTCATAATAAAATTTTCAGTTCAATTTTCCCCCAATCACTCTTGTCATTGTGTTCTTGTTATATGTTCTTGCTCAATCTCTAATGGCGTCTATGCAGATTTCTTGCTCTACTTTTGACATAAACCTAGGGAATATTGATGGCGATCACCACGTTTAACAGTTAATAGTTCTTCCCACATCTTCAAAGCACCGTCACCAACAGATTATTTGTTTCTTTCCAATTTAACTAACTTCATAAAGAAATTTGAAAGCACGATAATTTTTTCTTCTAGTTTTTTTTTTCTTTCTGCTACCAATATTTGGTTTTAATTAGCGAATTGAGCTTTCCTCAGACGATCAAATTTAAAAGACACTTTTAAAAAATATTCGCACGTTAATTAAACTTTTTTTATTTAATTAAGACAAAAAAAATCACCCATCCCTCTAAGCATCAAATAACTCATGGCCTCATTAAATTATATATATATATATATATATATATATATATGACTTAGTAAAACCAGGAAAGCTAATGTCACACGGTCAACTTCTCTTTCCAAGTTTCACACCATATTATTCTTTTTTCCAAAATAACACACGGTCCACGTTCTTTTCCTTATGCGTGTACATCTTGATTCAAACGCACACATTCCAATCACGCATCTTATTTGCTATAAAAGACAGGAAGGAGGAGGAGGAGCTCCGCCGGCATTGAGGTTTGTTAAGGGAGCAGCAGAGGAAACGAGACGAGGCATCAGGCTCGTCATGGCGAGAGGGCAGCAAGAAGCAGCGGTGCGCAGAGGGTACGTGCCGATGCTTGTGGGGAAAGGAAGCGAGGAGGAGATGGAGAGGTTTTTGGTGCACACCAAGCTCTTCAAGCACCCGCACCTCGTCGGCCTGCTCGACATAGCCGAGGAGGAGTTTGGCCACCAGCAGCGCGGCATCCTTCGCATCCCGTGCGACGCCGAGCATTTTAAGGTCGTGCTTGATGCTGTTCTCAGGGCCAAGTCATAACAGTTATATGCTGTTACATAGGTAGATATCTAGATTTGTATAGAATTCAGAAATGTTTTGACACAAAAGTATATGGAAATGCAAACGAGGTTAAGATGGTGTTGATTTATAGAAGATTTCGATTTTAGAGTTCTGTTGTTTTATTCAGATTCTTAATTATTTATTTCATTTTTAAAAAATGATAATTTCCAGACTCCAATTCGAGAATGCTATGATGAAATGGGGAAAAGGAATGGAGGATTACCCTCTATTTTTCTTCATTTGTTCAATTCTTTTAAATCTCAATTTGAGGTATAAAGCAGAAAAAAATTTAAACTGATTTTTAAACATCACTTAAATAATTTTATTTTCTTTATCCTTCATTTTTCCTACTAACATCTGTCTCAACAATATTAATATTTTTTCACTCATTTCCCTTCCTTTCCTTGTCTACATTTCTTTTCTCCCTCTTTTCCTTCTTTTTCCTCCCTTTCTTAAATGGATTAAGTATACTCGAGTTTATTGCTTATTAATAAAATTTATGAACTCATTTATTTTCTTTTTTTTCTGTCAAGCTCATGATCTCCCAACCGAAAAAAAGAATATAATTTCTCCTAAGTGTTCTTCGCGTCTTTTTTTTTTTCATTTTTCCCTAAAGAACCATGATTTTGGAGCGGTTGCTGAGTTTATTAGTATGATGATGGATCAAAGAATGGTTAACTTTTTAACGTTAATTATATGCCCTCGACTTAATAACTCTAAACGCCGATCATCTTTGGATACATAGTGACATGTATTAATGAACTAAAATATATTACACTGCATATAACAAGTATTCAGGATGAGACTGACCAACAAATGCATAACTAAATACAAGAGCCAAATTTCCTATTTAACCGATTGAGGTTGTAACGTCCGATAATCCAGTGTTGAATGTCAAGGGCTAAACAATAGAATTAATTATAGGTAAATGATCATTTGAAGTCGGACCATAAAGTGGGAGGGCCAAATATATTAAATTGTAATATTATAGAAAGACAATGTTTATAAAAATATATTGTACGTTGGAGTTGACGAATATTTCAAGGCATCTTGTTTCTCACACCAGGTACAATCACGTAAGGTTAGCGGAACTGGAGTATTACCGGAACTGGAGTATTAACCAACGACATCTAACCCCTACGCGTGGAAAGGGGAGGGGGGGTTGGGGGGCACTGCCCCGCTCGTCGATGAACGGGCGGGAGTTCAGGGGCAGCGCCCCCGAAACCTAAACGGATTTGAGCTTTTATTTAAGCTAGCCCGTATGATGCGGATTAAGAGATTATCTATTTTTTAGGGTTTTGGACCCATATATATTAATCTTATTTCAGACGTGATGTTGAGTGGTTGTAATGAAAAATAATAATAGTGAAATCTCTTTGCAAGACATAACTCTAACTAAAGAGTGAACCTGGGTAAATCTGTGTGTTCTCTATTTTTTCGCATTTCGCTTTGTGATCTTCTACTTGTGTTCTCGAATTTTCTATCATTGTATGGGTTCGATAACCTAAAATAATATTTTTTTAAAAATATTCAACGAGCTAATTTTTTTCAATATTTACATGTAAATTGAACGTAGGTGGAGTTTGAGTACGGTGTCTGAAGAAATTTTCTGGGGTTACATATGTAAGAATGTTGGATATGCGTATTTTTGGAGATTTTTTACTTGACCTACTCGATGAGCTTTTCACTTTATAAGGAGATTCTTTGAAAGAAATTTGGGGTTCTGCTTTTCGTTGCAACATGCGATCCTGCTACTGTAAAAAGAATATGTTAGATTGAGTACCTCGCTAACAAATCGATCCTTGTTTACCAACCATTATAGTTGTTGTTTTTATTTTTGGATAATTTCAAGATCATAATGGATCCGACCAAATAAGGAAATCCCAATTCAGTGGTTTTGCGAGAATGGTTTGGAAGATCCAAAATTAAAACTGCGATATCTGCATTAAAAAGGGCTTAAAAAAAAAAGCACACATTCGACATGGGCACATGCTCCCTCAATCTGAAACTCTTTCTTAGTCTTGTTCTACTGCAGAAAAACTAGCATTCGGAAGAGGGTTTCGCAAAGCTTCAGTAGTTTTCAATCAAAAAAATATTTTATTTTATTGACGATTTAATTTTCTAAATTGTATGCCCCTTCTATGGGGCGACACAGGGACGTAAAGTAAAAAAAAGGGGATCCTATTAATTAACTTGTTCCGACCTAGAATAATAAGCTCATGAGCTTGGTCTTACTTCACCAGATCCAAAACTAAAAATGGCGAGAACTCTTCGTTCATAGCATATACTAAAATAAAATTCTAAAAATATAGCGGAATTCTCTCAATCTATTTCAGAACTTTTAATCGAGTTTATATGCATGGATATCCATCTTATCTGTAATAACAAACAATTATAGATAAAACAGTAAAAAAAACACTCGAATGCACATTAACAAAACTTCGTGCCTTAGAATTGGGCACCTCTAATTTTATATCAAATAACACGCAATAGATTAAAATAGTATTTTTTTTGTAAGTTATGTATGACATTACTTAGTCGGGTAATAAATTGGAAATTATCTTTCATATAAAAAAAAGGTTTATAAGAGGTCACTGTCTGATAAGAATTCATTATGGGCCGAAAGCAGACCCATTTAATTCTGTATGGATCTTTCATGTGGTAGAAGCCTAAATAAGTATAGCTTGTTTAAGAACGATTCTTTTGAATAGTTTAAATATCTCGAAGAAGTTTTCAATCTTCTTTAAGATTTACAAAGTAAGTTATAGTAGAGTTAGCTTGTTAGTTTCTTTTTTTCTCTTAAATTGCAAGGGTGATTCATAGATACATGTAGTACGTATCACACTTCCGGGATTTGAAGCACTTGGAGTCACTCAACTTCAATTTTCATAGTTGAGATCACTCAACTTAAATTATATTAATATTTAAGTCACTAATCCATTAAAATTTTAAATGGTGCCATCCATTAAATTTTAAATGGTACCACTGTCATCTAATTTAAAACAACTCATTGAGGTTATATTTTATTTTTGACAAAACTTACCAATTTGCCCTTATATCTTTCTCCTTTTCTATAATAATTTATTATAATATGTAGACCTCCAACGACCTGGCTATCAACCAATTGTCCCTGTTGTACCATCTCTTTTAACCAAAATAATTTTCCTACGTGTGAATGAGCTATATAATTTCCAATTTTGAATCTTCTTTGACTCTCACTCATAGCCTTCTATCCAGATTCGACTCCACTTTATCTTTATGATAGATTGTACTATGCAATCTTTTTTTTGTTATAAGTTGATTAAGATGTGTCCGATCTAATTTTTACTAATGATTGATAAAGAAAACTAATAACATTGATATATACTAGTTGGTTCTAATTCCAAATGTCATTTAGTCATATGATAATAGGTATATCTATAAGATGAAAAATTTGTGTTGCGATATATTAAGATGCAACCAACGAATAAATGCACGCTCTCACTTCTTAGATAGCATGGAAATATTTACTAGAAGGGCTTACACTTCATACTACTATGAACATAGAGAAAGAGTGACCTTCTGAAACACAAAATAGAATCACAGTATAAAATATTTCTTCCATAATGCAATCCATTAAACATAGACAAAACGACAATAGTACAACCATGAGACAACCATAGTGACAATTGACAACTTATATGGTCACTTGATAAATCAAAATTAGAGTTGACAATCTATCATAATCTTCTCACATATGCAATTGTTAGTCATGGTATGGACGAGTCAATTGAGATTGTTCATGTGCTAAATGTATCTAGTGTGGTCCCGGACCTGAACTCTTGTTTTCTTTGCCTGTAAAATTAAAACAATCAAATTAAAAAAAAAACATAAATTTCAATCATATCATAAATAAAAGATATAATATTTAATAATATCTTTCTATCTTTATATGAAGGATCATGGAAGGGTTTATTGTGTCCTATCTCCCCACATAGTGTGCATCTAATCTTCTTGCCCCTTTTGCTAAGAATTTTATCACCTTCATTGTTCTATCTCGTTAAAAATATTGCATCATTTTCTTCTTCCTATAGTCTTTTAATAGTTTGTAGTTTTCCTTTTCTTTGTGACTTTTCTTTAAGGTGACTTTGCAACTTTTCTTCTTCCCATTGATCTTCTCCAAGAATTGGATGTATCGAATATTCATATATTTTCAATTAGGTCTTCACTAGATAAACATGATAGACATATTTGTCTAATTCATCATTCTTGCAATTGATACAAGCAATTGTATGAGGACAAGGAATCCACTTAACTGACATGAGTTACAAATTCATTTTTCCTCTTTCAAATTAGCAACAAACAAAATATAAGGTGTTGTCACTCTCCATTCATTTTCGCTAATTTGCTTTGTTACAGTAAGTGTTTTTGCTCTGCATTTTTTGTCAATTTCTTTTGAACTCCAGGACAACAATGATTAAGATCAAGTTTTTCAAATGTCGACCTTTTTTTTCAAAATCCTTCTCGTCAAGTGTGTTTATCATTTCAATCATTGTGAGTATTGGCTTGTCCCTAGTTGCTAAAATAAAATGATTAAAACTCTCACAAAAATATTTAGTAAAATAGCAATTGGGTGACACCTAAAATGAGACCGAGTCCACTCATTCGGAGACGTTGAAGCAAGCTAATTATATGCACTTTCATTTCCTTTTTTGATAAGCTTCATTTGATAGCCAAAAAGTCCTTTATATGTTGACCTAGCCGCTGACCACAACATATCCTTCAATCCTTATGGTCTGGTTGCTTCTTTATAAAATTTTGATACATATGTCGTAGACAAATCTATTCTCTAATTGTGGAAATAGTTCCTCCAACACATTTACCAAACCCTGCAATTAAAAAAAAATAAAACATGTCAAATTCTAAAGTGACAAGACTTTAATCATCCATTAGAAATTTGGGAACATGTCAAAGTACATAGAGAATAATAAATATAATTACATTCATTTTGTTAGACATGAAGGTCCATGCATTTGAATTTCAAATATTCAAATATTTTGCTAAAAAGTTTAGAAACCAGGATCAATTATCTTTGTTCTCCTTTTCAACAATTGCATATGCAATAGGATACGTACAATTGTCAACGTCTACACCAATAACTCTCTGCCATAATGAGTCTTTAGCCAACATCCATCCAGGCATATAACAGGCCTACAACCATCTAAAAAACCTTATTTCAATCCTTTAAATCATATATATTGTCTTCTAAATTGAAGATTTTTTTACAATAAAAGTATTGTGCTTCCTGGGTTTCTTCTTTTTCAGTATCCACGATAATCCCAAAATTTCTCATATTGCTCATATTCCTCACTTATTATTCTCTTTCTTGCCATTGGTAGTGTTGTTGATGCTTTAATCGAAGAAAACTCAATGCCAAATTGATTTTTCACAAGCATTACAACTTTCTAAGTTGGACTTGAAAGTCTCATATTATCTATTGCATAACCACTTAGATGTTGAGAAATTATTTGTGAATGTTTTTGAACATCTATGTGTGTCATTAATTGTCTTAATCTGGATAGTTGGGTCATCTATTGAAAATTGTGAACACCACATTTTAAAAGGACAATTTACGACATTACAAACCACTTTAACTCTTTTATTACCATTATGAGCAAAGTTAAGTTTGTATTGATTTAGAATTGAATATTAGCAACATCTTCTTTAAATTCACCAAAAGATCCAAATAGCATACCAATTTTAAATATTGATAATTCAAAATTAGTATGAGAATTAAATTCTTTATACCTTCTCCATGTACTTAAGTAGTCACCATCTATATAGTCCATAACCATAAATCACCTCATATAGATCATCATCTTTTCTGATCTTATATTCATATTTCTTCCTCCCAAGATCATACTAAAATTCCTATGAGAATGTTCATCTTCAATGATATTATCTTGTTCATCAAAATCTTCACTAGTGGAATGTTCAATGGCATTGTTAAGACTCATGTCAAATCTATCACTATCCTTGTATTCATTACTAACATCAGTGCCTGAGCCTAAAACACTAAAGATAATATTCTTAAATCCACCTTCAGCACACATTTCTATAAAATATTAAAAAAATCTCGCAAAAACTTATAAAATTTTATTTAATAAAGAATAGCTTTAATAGGATAGCATCAACAACAAAATTATATATAATCACATCCTCAACTAGAAATATCAAGTTATAGTAACAATTAGAATAACATATGCAACCTCATAGGACATAGGTTAACATTAGAAGGACAAGCAATCATTAAAAAGTGCAATTTAGTTCCATCAATATATGTTTAAGCATGAAGTTGCATATACTATATTCAAACAAATGACAAAATCATATAAATTGTGTTACGCTTCTCATGATTTTTTTAAGGGTTACTCTATTGAAATTAAATGAAGTTTCGGTTTTATAACATCGGAATATATATTGTCCAAGTTAAAAATATACGCCAATAGAAACAATAGATCAATCATCAAACTTACACCTAAGAAAAATAAAGTTGGACAAAGGTCAAAGAGAAAGTTATTCCGATGACTCAAAACTTTTAGATGCAAAACCTATGAGCCTTCCAAGCATTAATGTTTATAGATCTTTCTATTGGGTAGGTACTCAAGCTCTTACAAAAAAATGTAAGAATCTAAAAATTAGGAAAACAATACATAGCTACATGCAAATCACAAAGTTCATGGCCCAAGCACCAAGCAGGAACTAATAATGTCATATATGGTATCAAAGGTCAAATTTAAGAATATGAAACTAGTGTTTTCCCTAAAATTCAAACTAATATGCAATTGATGCATTGCCAAAAAAAAGGAACATATTGCACGCGGATGGCCCATCGTGGTGACCATTTGTGGGGAACAAGAAGTAATATGGATCATGAAACAACAAGAACAAGTGATCATGAGCCAAAAATAAAAACATAAGGGGGACAACATGCAGCGCCAGCAAGAAGCAATGGCATTGGGGGCATTGGGGATCATGGACTAGGAGAAAAAAAATAGGGTGAAAACTGAAAAGGAAAGTCGTAAGGGCAATCTGGTAAGTTTTGTCAAAAATAAAATAAAATTTTGATGATACATTTTAAAGTAGATGACATGTCATTGAACAGGTGGCATCATTTAAAAATTTAATGGAGTTTCACTTAATTATTAACAAAATTAAGTTGAGTGATATGAACCATGAAAATTGAAGTTGAGTGATCATTTATTGATTTTACCAAAGTTGAGTGACTCCAAGTGCTTCAAATGGATATTTCATGTGGTTGACGCCTACATAATTATAGCTTGTTTAAGAGTGGATGACGATTCTTTCGAATAGTTTAAACCTCTCAAAGAAAAGGTTTGTAATCTTATAAATAAGATTTGCAAAGTAATTTATGGTTGAGTTAACTTGTTAGTTCTTTTTTTCTTAAATTACAAGGTGATTCATAGATACATCTAGTACGATCGCATTCCCATTTGCGTTTGTAAAAAATTATTATTAGCATAAAAAAGCAATTATTTATCTTACATTATACCATACATATGTGGAGAATGTTGTATTATTAAACATCCACAAATGCATGCATGGATTAAATGGTAAATATTAAACGGTCCAAAGTCAAAATAAAGAAGCAAGACACAACAATATGAGGTCCATTCTTGTATAACTATATAAACTTCATCAGGAAAAACACATGCATAGTTGAAGCCAAGAAGGGTGGTTGAATCCAATATAGAGATGTCAAAATGTTGATTCACTAAAAGAATAACTAGATTTAGCGATGCAAAATTACGTCGCTTACCCGTCCCTAGGTCATCGCTGAAATAACTAGCGATGGGTTTACAACAAAAAATAACTATCACTAAATCTTAGTCGCTATTAGTGACAGAATATTACTATCGCTACTATCGTCGATAAAATGTCTCTGAATTATCATTGAGTTGTCACTGAAGTGTCATTTTTTCTTATTAAAAAAAAACAAACAAATTTTCATCACCATCGATAAATTATTATTTTCCCTTGTTAAAATCATCACTAATTTATCGGTAAATTGTCGCTAATCAAAGATAGTTAACACTATTTGTTACTTGGCGCACTACACCGTCATAAACTATTGAATCAATTTTATTTTTTGGAAAAGAAACCATTGTTGGGCCGTCGCTACGTCGACGTAAACTATCGAACAAATTTCATTTCCCTGAAAAAACCATCGTGGGTCTATCGTTGGCTTGTCGCTAAACCATCGCTAATTACGAAATCAGCAAAAAAAATAAATTAATTTTTACATAAAACCTTATATACGATAGATATCATCACATCCAAAATATATTCTCATCCACAAAACAATAAATATGTGAAGTAAAAGTACTAATTGTTGCATGACATCAAAGTATCACAATACTAGTTTAAAAGTATCACAACACAATTTTCTATACAACACAGTTTAATTGTCGAACTCAACGAGTTTAATCATCAGATGAAGGATGTGAATCAAACTCATGACCTCCAATAATAGTAGCCTAACACTATCATCCACGACCTCACCCACAAGATCTCTCATCTCAGTCATTATCGTGGGGGAGGGTACGACGACCAAAATGCACGAAGGATCAGAGACAAAAGAAGCTCTCGCTTGGGAACTCAATCTACCTAACCCACGAAGTTTATCCTCCTTAGTTGGTCATGCAACTTCTTTATATCTCCTCGTAGGCTTCAAGGTATTCGTTAGCATTCTCCTCGTACTTCTCCATCATAAAAAATCATATGATTCATGCAAATGAAAATAGGTAATTCCAAACCAAAACTTTAAGAAAAAATATTTGAAATGAGTGTCACAAAAATATACTGTAATTTATTTTGCCTGCTCCGAGACGAATTGGTGGACTTCTTATTGGTGTAAAATTTTTTATACATCGTTCAAAAGTTAATTTTGCCGCCACTCATCATCAATCACATTTCACATATTAAACAATTTACTTGCTATTTTATGATAAGATACAAAATCATGATCATTTGAAAAAGATATCATTTTTCATTTATGCTCTATGAACCCAATAGAACCTTTTCAATGGTGTGACACATCCAACTTAGACAATCTATTATTTTTATCAGTTACTGACTTCTCCTGATATTCGAATGACATCCTACATGAAAAACGGTAAGTGTTGGAAAATATGAATCTAATCCAATTATTAGTTACCAAGTTTTTCAAAGAGAAGACCAAACTTTTTTTTGAAATATGCGGAGCAGGCTTGTCCTTTGTTTCAAGAATATTGTCTTTAGTGGTAAGCCTTGCATCTTATAATCCTCTAAGGTGAGTAGAAGTTACAATATTGAAGACATTCCTTATTATATCATATGGAAGGCATTTATCTTATTTATAATTGGAATGAAAAGTCAACTTGTTATTATTTTGTAAACCACTTTCAAATGAATATAAAAAAACTTTACCTTAAATGCATTAGAAATATCATCCCGATAAGGCAATGGAATGTCCCTCCAATGAGCACATCTTGTCGGAAGACTCAAAAAAACGAACTTGTTGATGTCATGATGAATACATCTTGGGATGAAAGCATACCTAAATTGATTTATGCATGTAACTTTATATTCATACAATAAGAAAATATGATTTTTAATAAATCATATGTTATCAACTCCAATATTATTTTTGTCATCCACCGTAACCTCAATAGATGGTATGACGTTGTAACAATTTCATTGGGATGATGAAAACCCAACATGAACATTGTCTAAAATAAATGTTAGCACTAATGTTAATAAAGAGCAATAATAAATGAAATATTATATGTCTAAGAGTCTAGATCAATCACATGGTCAACCTTCCCAGATGGAGTGCCACTACTCGTGTCACTCTCACGAGCTCTCCCACAACCACGAGGAGCCATAATATATAATAGCATATAAAAATTTTTATTAATAACATGTAAAAATATATAAAAAATAATTGAAGATTTAGTTGTAAATATTTTTTTAGTAATTAAAAATATAAGCATTTGTGCAATAATTTGTTCAAGAACTTGAAAGTGACTCATATATTTTTCCGTGAGTCTCATCATTTTGGTTTATAAATTGTTCATCTTCAACTTCAAGAGGACGATGCATTTCATTAATATTAACTTTTTCTAGTTCTAGTTTTATTTATACAGTTGGAGGTACAAGAAGTAGAAGAACTAGGAAGATTTGGATCAAAGGAATGTGAGGCTTTTACAAAAGTAGTTCCTTGAGACATATTATTACATAAAGGATCAAAACCTAATCCTTTCTTGTTTAAAGGAGTCTTGTGTTGGGACAACATTACATCTAACATTTTTCCACCATAAAAGAATATTTCAAATTTGTTCTTAATATCAAACAATTCTGATTTCAAAGAGTTTATAGTGTCAATATGTCTTTCTACATTATCATTATTGGTTAACACTTTGGCATTCAAGTCAGAAATTTGTTTTTCAAAATCAGTAATGCTTTCCTTCGACTTGTCATTCTCTTGAACAAGATTATCTTTTTTTTCTTTTCAAGATGGAGTATTTTCTGATCATAATGTTAAATTCTTTGTGCATATCGAATATGACATCTTCATCACAGTCATCTTCATCATTATCATTATCACTATCATTTGAGTGATTACAGGATTGATACCTCATCATTTGCCATGAGACACAATAGTGCTTCATCTTCCTTTTATGAGGATGCTCCTTTAGTTTCACTATCTTGATCACTTGAATCATCCCAAGTGACTTTAAATGTCTTCTTCTTCTTGTAATCTAAGGAGCTTTTTCCTTTATTCTTGTTGTTCAGTGTTGGACACTCGCTCTTGTAGTGTCCAACCTTGTTGCATTCATAGCACTTTATCTTGGATTTGTCAACTGACCCCTTTTTCTTTAATTCTTTCTTCTTCTTGGAGAGTTGCGTGAATTTACTAAGTCTCTTTGCATAGTGGGCTAGCTTCTCCTTATTGAAGTCTTCATCACTTTCATCAGATTCTTCATCCTCACCATCACTTTCAATTTTCTTAGATTTCAAATCTAAGGCCTTCTTCCTTGGACTTGCTTCCTCTCTTTCTTCTTCAAGTGACATCTCATAGGTCAAGAGAGACCCTATGAGATCATCAAAATCAAGCTTATTCAGATCTTGTTGTCCCTCAACCATAGTCCCCTTCATGTGCCACTTAGGTGTCAAGGACTTGAGGAACCTTTTAACTTTCTTAGCATTATATTTTGGGTCACCCAAGGCGGCTAACCCATTCACAACATCATTGAAACGAACTAACATGCTGTTTACAGATTCATTTTAAAAGAATCATACTGGTGATTTAAAATATTTAGTTTAGATTCTTTAACTTTTTTGGTTCCATCGTGAGTAACTACAAGTTTTTTTTCCAAATTTCATTAGCACTAATACGTGAAAATATTCTATTGAATTTAGTTTGATCTAGTTCACAATAGAAAATATTTTCAGATTTCCAATCTAACTAAATTAAGTTCTTAGTCATAGAATCAAACTCAATACTAGAAAGAGGAACATGAACACCATTTACTGCTTTAGTAGGCAAATCAAAATCATTTTCAATTACATCCCAGATGTTACCATCCATAAAACAAACATAGACTTGCAATCTAATCTTCCAATAGGAGAAGTTAGATGCATTGAACAGGGAAGATCTAGAAGTGGATTGTCCCTCACCTAGGGCAAAACCATTTGATGCCATTTTAGCTCTAGAATTGTTAGGTCTATACGAGATTTGTAAATAAGTAAAATTTGTGAGCAACATATGCTCTGAATACCAATTGTAAGATCTAGATGGCACCAAGAGAGGGTGAATTGGTGTATTAAATGATTCACACTAAATTACGTTTGTGCGGCGGAAATTATCATAGATTAAAAACAAGTAATCAAATGCATAGAAGTGAAACAAACACAAACAAGTTTGTTGACGAGATTCGACCGAACTCTTGGTCTACGTCCCCGCTCCGGTCTTCTCGAACTTGAGATCTCCGGAGATCACTAAACTCCTTCTTCAAGGGCGAAGGCTCCCTTACAACTTCTTCTTCTTTCTTTCCTACGAGAGCAAGGAGACAACCTCTTACAAAGTGTGTTCACTCTTGAACGCTCAAACAACTTTCTTCCATTCTGAATTCTCACTTAAGTTCTCAAAAGGAAGGAACTTAGGCTATTTCTCTTAGGCTTACAAATTCGCTAAACAAATTTGCCAAAGTTATCTCCCAATACTCTCGAGACTAAATTTATACTCTCACACGAATGGTATAATTTCTCTCTCAAAAAACTAGCCGTTAGTGCAAGTACTATAACATCCATGGCCAAGGCTGTTGAATCTAGGATCCCGAGATTATTTTGAATGATTACAAATTTGTAAGTGAACTCAGTCTGTACTAATGAACTTGTTTGAGCTGATTTCTGTAACAAGACATAAACAAGTTCAGTACAGCGGTCGACCTGAGCTAAAGGAATGGACGACCACTGCACACGTAATACACATCATGAAGAATCATGTGTGCAGCGGGCGTCCTAAGGATATAAACGGTGGACCAGTTGAAGGAGGAGGAGGTCACATAAACAGCAATGTATATGGAGGAGGAGGCATATA
>LTAE01012236.1:0-14116 GCA_001647135.1 Pontederia paniculata | reverse complement strand
GATTCAAAATTTCAAAGAAATAATAAAAAGCATTAAACACAATATTCATGTACACAGAAAATTTGGAGAACTAAAATCAATAAAATTAACAGTTAAATGTGCTTCTCTTACAGGAAAAAAATGACTCCACAAAAATAAACCAAGAAAGTACAGGGTGTTTTTCCGTCATAATAAAGAGAAAGATAAATAATTAAGGAGCAAAAACACCTAGATGATTTTCCCCTTTGAAATCTTCTGTAGCAAATTCTTCTTCTCCAATGACAGGCTTCAAGTTGAGACTTTTTGCACAAAATTTAGACATGTTGCATAAGATCCTGGCTAGTTGCATCCCCTTCTGGATGAGGCTTTGATGGTGTATATATAGGTTTTCAGAGTCCTTCAGTGTCAAATTTTAGTTTACAATAGATCGACTTCAATTTGGGATCAAAATCTCCAAAAGATAACTTAAAATGACTTCAAAAATCAATTATTAACTTATCCCAATATTTATCACGAGCCATGATAGACTTGTCACGATCGTGACCGAAGGTACAAATTGATTATGGGGTTGTCACGGGTCGTTACTTTCCTATCAAGGGCGTGACAGAGATTAAAAATGAGTTTTGGGGTTGTCACAGGCTGGGGCTTTCTTGTCACGGCCGTGATCGAGGCTGAAGAACCTCCCTGTCCGTGACAAACAAGTTCTTGATGTGAAAACGTGATTCTGGGCAGTTTTGGGTTTTTCATGGACCGTGACTTTTTTGTCACGGCCAAGAGTATCAATTTGGAAGATATGTCTATCTTGAAATCGCGATTATGGGCACATTTTAACTTCGATTTGGGTATCATTTTTTTCAGTGTCTTTGTCTCTTCATTCTCTTGTCTCATAGAAAATAAAATTCTACAAATTGGATAATTTCTATTTTAAAATAAACAAATGCAAAGAAGCACATAAAAGATGCATGCACATGTAGGAATGAATGAAAATGAACAAAAAAATGCAATGAAAAATATGACTAATTTAGCATGCATTAAACTTCCCAAGCGTAAAGTCTTGCTTGTCCTCAAACAAACTTCTAGAGCAATTTTCAAGACTATTTCATCATAACATGTTTATCATACAGACCAATGCTTTCCTTGCACCCTCTTTCTCCTGCTCCTCACTAGCAATGCAACTTCATTCATCCTCTTGCTTCATAGAGTTTATGATCCATAAATAATTTAAACAATATCTATCAGAGCTTACAGATAGAGTTTATCACACTACAAGATTAATGTTAAAGTAAAAAGTATCAATTGAGTTTATACTATTTAACAATAAGATTCTCACAATTTGAAATTTTTATGAGTTCTAACTTCCAATCAAGATTACACAAGGAAGTTCATGTAGCAGACTTTCGATTGGTGGATCCCAAACCAGATGACCTTAGGTCACCAAGATTTAAGAGTCTCCTTTGGATCTAAAATGAAAGATCAAACTACGAAATTGAGTGAACACTTTGGCGCTTCTCCAATTTGCACAAGGTGGTCCATGTAGCGGGCTTTCGATCGATGGATCCCAGACCCGATAGCCTTAGGTCACCAAGATTTAAAAGTCTTCCTAAGGATTTACTTGCTAGGATTCACTCAAGTTCTAGATATTACACAAGTATTTCTTCAACCCCTTATTTATTATAAACTTTTTTGCACTTTTTTAATAATTTTGCATATATCATTTTTTTCAACTTTGCAATTTTTCAATTTTTTTATATAATCTCAAAAGATACTTAAGGATTCAATAAAAAGGTTGTAATAATCTAGACTCAAGTACAATAAAGATGAAAAATAATTATAGTCTAAGAAAACATAATCGTGTTCCATTAGATTTACAAATCCAATAAATATACTTGTGATTTACATTTGAAAGAAAAGCACTTGAATTTCATAGATCATACAAGATAGCTCTAGAATATATACTTAAATAAAGTAAAAAGTTGAGCAAGGGTTAGTAGATAATATTTTTGGGACTTTTGATTTTTTTTTCTTCAACCTAAACATGAATGCATACAATGGTGACATAATGAAACATAAACATGAAACATGGATGCATACAATGAGACACAATGTAAGAGAAACAAGTTATGCAACATACTAAACAACAGAAATGCATGAAATGCAAACTCCCCCAAGATTAGACCAAATATTGTCCTCAGAGTTTAAGCCTCAGCCGAGGGAGTTGACACAATTATGATAAAAAAAAATGCAACTAAAAGAAAGAGTACAATCAGACTAGTCCATAGGTGGTGGTAGCAATGATGGCATGAAGAACGAATAATGCTTTTGGCTGGCGTTATACTCGTGTACCTTGCAAATATCTCATTAGTTCTATCCCGGATTGCCCGAATCTCCATTAAAATCTCATATTGCAATAGCTGCTACGCTTAGATGGCCTCCAATTTGGTCTGAATACCCGAAAAATCATACCATGGAGGATAGTAAGGAATGTCAGTAGTACCATTGGTGGGCTGCTTATTAGAAGGTGTTGTATGAGAAGCTTTGGCCCGTGACAAAGGTATTTGAGGTTTTCTTTTTCTGGGATGAATTTGGACTCAAATTTTTTACTAACCATACTTGAAAACTAAGAAACTAGACTCAACTAAAAACCAGTATTCATGAGAAAATGACTGACAATACTAAAGAGAATAAGACTCGGCTAAACAATATTGAAAACTAGAATTGACATTACTCAAGAAACTGTGACTAAGAAATTACATGTCAAAAAAGAAAAATCTCACCGAGAATAAGGATGTAACCGTGATGCCCGTCATGGTGAGTCTCAATGAAAGGTAAACTATTAAGTCACTTNACTCAAGAAACTGTGACTAAGAAATTACATGTCAAAAAAGAAAAATCTCACCGAGAATAAGGATGTAACCGTGATGCCCGTCATGGTGAGTCTCAATGAAAGGTAAACTATTAAGTCGCTTGTGATTGACAAGCCTCAGTCTGCACAATAACTTACTTAGGATTTCATGTTGGTCGTATGATCTTAGTGATGGTTCCTTCCACCTTTAGCTTACTTTCTTTTGAAGCTAAGAAGGAAGAATATTTTACATGGCATTCATTGCATGATTTTTCATTGTTTTATCGTATTGCATCGTCGCCTTCAGTTTTATTGATTTTCGATATTGTCTTCCTTCTCATTGAGCGATTTTATGCTCACTCATCTCTTTCCATTTTGCATGTGATGACTGTTAGTGTGCTATGTGATTATTACGATTTGGGATTGTTGAGTGAGGTTGACAGACTTGAGTAGTTAAATTATCTTTGCTTATTAGTGTTTATTCATATCTAGAAACTTGTATGGTTCCTAACTTGTTATATGACTTATGTTCTTCATCCATAGTGGCCTAACGAATTGAGGTTTTGATATTATATCACTTTCCATGAATTTACGAGGACTTGGGTTCCTCCTTTCGTATATTTGATTATGAGCCATCATGCTCCTATGATCATAGTTTATTTTGTGGGCAATGGTCCCATTATATTATTCCATTTTGATTCATATCAGTTGCTATATCGAATAATATCCATGAGCATTTTGTCATTATCAATTTTACGCTGAAGTTATGCTGAAAATTTTGGCAATTTTAAGAGTTAGTTTTTTTTTCTTATCATGTTGCCACAATGTTCATATATTTGAACGTGAGTTAGTGAATTGTCTATTTCACCCCCTCGTGATAGCTAACAATCGGCTAGGTCGGGTTTGGTCGTCATAATCATCCTAGACGTTGGTCACTTTCGAATGGTGATTGTTGTGGTTTTGTTGACATGGGCCAAGTTCTAAAATAAAATGGATCTACATACACGAATCGTGTTTCAAGTGATATGGACCTTGTAACGATAACTCGATGAGATACAACACGAGATATGGTAATCACTTTTATATGACAGACCATATTCAAGATGACGTGACTTCCTTATTACCAAAACAGGCGGTGATAAGCAAGACGTAGACCGTGTCCACCCTGTTGTGGGCACAACTCTGCTTTGACGTAGGAAACTCCATCAAAATATGTTTGAATACTATAAAATATAGATATCTAATTAGGTACCCGATATGATAGGTGACAACATCAAACCATCGTGAAAACGAATCAAAATCAGAATACTAGCATGCATCATCTATACACCAATCTAAGAGAGATCCGTCTAAAAACATATTCTTTGATTATTTATTTAGTTTTCACAGTCTTGAAATGAGTATAGTGACTCTTGAATTTTTGACATGTAACACGTCTTTACAGCATTTGGCTGTTAGAGGCTATGAGATCCACAAGTGTTTAGCACCATATCACATTATACGCGATGGGAATTATTACAAACTTCAATTAGTTGCTTTAAATATTTTGATAGGTGTAGTAAACTAATTATGACCATAGCGAAATGTTTGATATAATAATCATTTAAGTGTCAACTTCAATGATAACTAGTACATAATTGAAAAGGATAATAAATATGTAGTTAGATTAGATATGAAGAAGATTTTTAGATTATAAACTTGATTATATGACAAGTTGGTAGGATTATTACAGGTTAATGATAAATTGATAAATATAAATATAATAGGATAATTAGTCACATAAATATTGATTAATCATAATAGATAGATAGATACTCATGATAAATTAGAGCTATTAAATGATAGTGGAAAATAAGTAGAAAAATATCTCTTAGTTAGAATCAAATTGACATGAGTATCATTCCAAGTCATGGAGTATCGAAAATGATTTTAATAAAGCGTTATGAAACTTATGGATAAATTCTTGTAGTTATTGAGTTGGACTCAGACGCGTTGAATTTTACGAAGCCACACGATATCAAGGTTTGTGAAATTATCACAATAACATTGAGTATGCTCTAGTAGCCGTCCATAATCTTACACTGATGTAAGACACTATTGCTGAATGTCTGCCCTTTAACAACACTATCATTGATCTTCTTTAGTCTCCTTGAGACGAGAATCTAGAGAAAAAGAATGAGATTGAGATGAGAAAGAGGGTTTTACCTCTTCCATGAGAAATAGAGAACAAAACTCCATAATAGAGAAGAAAAATAATGACCTTTGAAAAAAAATGGTGGTCTAATATCTTTTATAGAAGAGTCTAGGGTTTCTAAGGTAAAAAAAAAATCAAAATCATTTTTTCTAGTTGGACTCTAAACGTTACATCAACACAAAACCCCCAACCCAACCCCATATAGAATTAATGTAATTACCCTAAACACTTAAAGGAGTTCAACTTTTAAGTGTTTATTATCATTATAGTTACTTAATTATTAGACGGTGCGCATTAAAAGTTAAATGGCATATGGCTGGTATTTATTATTTATTTGTCCATGTGTACGAAGACGAAGTTAGCATGGAAACAGGACTTTTCATATTGTATCAAAAAGCTGAATAAAAAAATTAGTTACATTTTAATTAATGTCCCTAGTTTTCTAACTTATAACTAGAAAAGAAAATTATCAGCGGCATGCAAACTGGAACCCACAAGCTGCATGCAAATTAACCAATCGTATGCTCTTGTGCCTGATCGGAATCCAGCATAAGGGGAACCAGAGACCGGCAAAGAGGGCACAAGGGCTGCCGCTCAACCCATTGCCCGAGACAGGCGGGATGAAACGGGTGCCCGCACGGCGTCTTCCCCACTTCCTCGCCGGTTTTGAATTCCGCCAGGCATATCGGGCACGCCCCTCTCGCCCACCCCCGCCGCCCCTGCCACTTCGTAAGCCACTTTCTCCAGTTGCGGCACCGGCGCAGGATGACATGGAGGAGGATCCATCACTGGAAACTCATTGATGACCACCTCGACGTCCACCTGCATCGATACCGTGCGGGGAGTCTGACCATGCAACGAGTCATAGCGGCGCACTTGGTGGACCGCGAAGCCACCGAGGAAGTTGAAACAGAAGTCCGCGTAGTCGACGTCCTCATTTTCCGACTGTCTGAACAAGGACTCAGAGACAAATTCTTGCAGGTGCAGCTCAGACAGGAGGAAGTCGATTAAAATCAGGGCGCTTTCCCGCTTGGGCATTGAAGACAGCGGAGGCGTAAGACTGTCCCTGATCACGTCGAACGACACCCACAGAATGACTTCCTGGTTGTCGCCTTCGACATCGTCCTCCGAGATGACGATAATGCTACCGAATATGCTCATATCCGCGTTGATGTACCGCATATTCCAAATAGAGGAGTCGCCGATCGTCGCCATTGGCGTATGCCATGAGGACGAGACTTCGTAGTTGAAGCAGTTCTTTGAAAGATGTATGCGCTTATGGCCGGGGGAGACGGAAACCTGTCAGCCGTTGGTATTATATAATAGGAGTTTTTGAGTCCGAGTCCGAGTCCGGGAGATACGAATAAAAGTATGAGTCCGATTCTTAACAAAATATTTTCTCTCCTTTTATCGAAAAAACAATTTGTCTGTTGAAAATTAATTGTTTTTATTAAAGTTGGCTTAAAATTAATTTACCCCTAGATTAAACTATAGGCTCCGACTCAACTGAGTTTATACTTTTAACAATAAGATTCTCACAACTTGTAATTTTTCTTAGTTCTAACTTCCAATTGATGACAGGGAATTGACTCCCTATTTTCCTTTGCAAAGACTATACTTTTTCACGAAATTATGCAACATTTACATATATTGCCACACCATTTTACGTCTTTTGCATCATTTGAAATTCCTTGGCTTAAATATACATTTTCACCCCCAATGACCATTTTTAGTAAAGATTTGAATGATTTATACCTGATTTTTCCTACAGATATTTACCCAACAGCAACATGTGAGCTGGAAGCTATACATGGGAGCACTTGCGCTAAAGACCGGACCTGGGGGTATCTGCCGCCACTACCTGCCAAAACTCACTAGAAGACAAAACACGAAACAGGCTCTGCAGATTCCTTTACATGCTACTGTGGTCCAAACGAGAAAGGTTCCTTGGCGGTTTAAAGGAATATTAGTAGGGCTATATACAAATGACAAGTGGCATTCGAATATTGGACGGAAGAAAAGGAGGAGAATAAAAGGCAAAATGGAAGGAGAAGATGGGGGCCATTCTACATCTGGGAGGAAGCATCGAGTGGAACCGCCATTGCTGAGAAGAGAAGAGAACTAGAGCCGAAGCAGGAGGTCTTGGACACTGAGATTGGGAGAGTATCATTGGTTTATGTTTGTCGATTCTTACTTGTATTAATCTCCAATGATGAACTCTTGTATTATGATGTTAGCTATGATGTGTTTAATGGTTGCTAGAGGCTAAACAATTAGGCCTGGACATGGGATGATTTGAGAATGCCTACTTGTTATATGAACTTATCTTTTAATGCATTTGAGTTTCCATTCGACTTTACAAACTGTATATTCCATGGAGGTTGGGATCCGAGAAGCTCAACCCATTCCATTTGGGAGCATGTAGATTGTGGTTCTCGCTATTGACGTTTTGCACATTTGAGTTTGAAATGTCGTGGCTATTTGTTATTTCGTCTCTAATGGAAGATTGGGATCTGAGAGGCTTAATCTCTCAATCGAAGTAGAGTAGTAGTAGATCTTATCTTTGTGTTTCATATTCACGAGGGATCAGGATCCGAGAGGCTCAACCCCTTCGTCTAAGGTACTCGTGTGGGATCCGATAGGCTCCTATGGATATCTAGGGGAGATTGGAGAGAGGTTATCCATGGCATTCGAGAGAGTTATGGGAAAGACCTCTAGGTATTTAGGCTCAAGCCTTGACTGCGAGAGTACCTGGGTTTGATTCCTTAACGTCCCAAGTCGACATTATTCGAGTTTCACGTGTTCATTAGAAAGTAGGGTTTGAAAATGACTCTCATGTCCCGACTATTTTTCCTATTTGAGTGTTTTGATCTTGCTTCATATTGATTCTGTTTTTGTTTATCTAAAAATCTAAAAACACCAAAAATATTAGTTTACTTTTCTTTTATGATTTTAGTCTTAGTTCACCTGAATTTCTGAACAAAAGATATTTCTCCTTGATTTCGGTTCGTGGTAGAATAGAGAGGTTGAGTTGTGAATTTCTATTTTTCCTATGGATTCGACCTAAAATACTACAAGGATAATTGTATATTTGCAGTTGGAGTTGTGTTTAGGTTTATTTTTAAGACTTGTTAATATCATGTTTCTTGTCTAGGTGCCCCCATGTCCAGAAAACTTGGTACCACCTTTAATTTTGACACCAACATTTTTGCTCATCAAGTTTTTGGCGCCGTTCCGGAGAAATTTTGATTATTCAATTTTTATTTGGTACCGAGCTGAATCATTCACTATCATTGTTCATATTCGAGTATCTCTGTTTATAATTCACTTTTCCTTTTTCAATCTGATTGTTTTTTCTTATTTTTGTAATTAGTTCTTTTTACATTTTTGCTTAACTTCAGTCTTCCACATTATTAATAGATATTGCACTTACCTCTAACTGTGTATGCCAAGCTCTAATAGTGCAGAGGACGAATTGGGAGACTTTGATCCTGAAGTGGAAAGAAATTTCAGGATAAGAAGAATGACACAAAGAGAATTGAGAAGAAGAGCTCAGGTGGCTAGACAATAAATTGAGATGGCAAATCCAGATGCAAATAGACCTTTGCAAGAGTTTTTGACCCCCCACAACTATTGGATTGATTTCAGGCATAGCTAGGCCAGCTATTAATGCAAATAATTTTCAGCTGAACCCAGCTCTCATTGCAGTACTTGGACATAATCAGTTTGAGGGATTGCCCACAGAAGACCCTAATAAACACTTGATTACATTCTTGGAGATATGTGATACATTCAAATGCAATGATATGTCAAGTGATACAATTAGGCTCAAATTATTTCCATTTTCCTTGAGAGACCGAGCTAAAACCTGGTTGAGGTCAGTTGAACTTGAAACAATTAGACGACGCAAAATCCTAGGAAAACCCCGGTCCGTGCCAACCTGGCGCGGCCCGTGTTGAACCTCCAAGACACAATCCGGCAACACAGACCACGATGGCGAACGCGGAGCGTGTTGGATGGGCGCAGAGGACAACAGACAGACACGACGTGCGACCAGTGGACACAAACGTGGAGCACGATGCAGGACGTGACGCGACACAGGACGCGGGCGAAGCGAGCAAAAGTGCGGCGACAGCGGAAACCCTTAAATCCACACGGACCGTGTCATCCTGGCGCAGTCCGAGTTGACCCTTATGAGACAAGGGTCGTATTTGGACCATGCGGCCCGTGTCTTAGACTCAGTAGACAGAAACTCACACCCTTGATTTAAATCTAGAGAAAATCTAAGGACCTTGTTGAGGTAAGGGTGCAAGATTAATAACACAAGTAGGATACTTGGATGAGTTGGTGGCTGCTTTTCTATCAAGATTCTTCCCTCCTAGAAAGATAGTGACAATGAGGAACCATATTACATCCTTTCTACAGTGGGAGATTGAGACTATTTATGAAGCTTCATAAAGATTTAAAGACATGCTGAGGAGCTGCCCCCATCATGGATTTCATAAATGGATTGGCTCCTACTAGCAAGAGTTATTTAGACTCAGCAGTTGGGGGTGGGTTCATGGCCAAGAACACTGATAAAGGTTACAGACTCATTGAGGAGGTCACCATGAATCACCATAATTGGATGCAAGATAGGGCGAATAGACAGAAACCCCAAGCAAGTACCAGTTCATAAATTGGGAGTTGGGATCAGATTTCAGCTAAACTTGAGGAAATGGTACAAAGGGCTATTGCCAAGAATAATCAAAATCAGAGCAACAACACACCTAATTTGGGAGTATTTGCTGCTGAAGTTGCCCCTGACTACAATCAAGCTACCCCCACCTAGTGTGACAAATGTGGATCGCCAGACCACATGACCCTGAACTGCAGTTCCCCAGGGTATAATATACAAGAAGTTTCTAAAGAACAAATTAATGCATTATTACCTTATGGTCAAAATCAACAATCGGGGAATAGGAATCCACAAGCTTATAACCAACAAATCAGCAAGGCCCCCTTGGATCAAGACACATCCCAACTTATCCTACAAAGGGCAGCATTTCCAACAACCCCAAGGACAAACTCACACATACAAAACAAATTTACAGCTGCCACCACCTCAGGCAAACCCACAAAGATACCTACCATCACCTATCGTACAACCACAACATGCAGTTCCTTCTCAAGAAAAGTCTAACTTAGAGATTATGCTTGAGAATATGATGAAGCAATAAGAGGGAAACCAGAGGCAACAAGAAAAATTCAATAGGAAAACCCTAAACCCTAAACCTGTCATTAAAAATGGAAGGACTAGTGGCTCATAACAAAATTCTAGAAAGTCAGATTGCTCAACAAGCTAGACTAATTTGTAGACCACCTGGAATGTTTCCTGGACAGCTAGAATCCAACCCTAAAGAGCATTGTCAAGTTGTAACCCTTCGAAGTGGAAAGCAGTTGGAGCCACCATCAAAAATATTAGAGACCAACCCAGAAGAATCTGAGACAATCTGTTCACCAAAAGTGAATCCATAAGTCTTGCCTGAAACTCATTATCCAAAACAGGTCATGACAGAGACCCCTACCAAAAAGTTTACCGAGAATAAACCCATAGACCTAAGCATTCTACCTTTTCCACAAAGATTGATGAAAGTCCAGAATGATCAACAATTCATAAGATTTGTAGACATCCTGAGAAAATTGCATTTGAATGTACCATTTGCCGAGGCACTACAACAAATGTCTGCTTACTCTAAATTCTTGAAAGATATTTTATCGAAGAAGAAAGAATAGATGTGCATGAGACAATGGCCTTGAGAGAGGAAGCTAGTGCAGTTATTCAAAGGAAATTCATTCCTAAACTCAAAGATCATGGTAGTTTCTCAGTACCATGCGATATAGGAAACTTGCATGTCAGTAGGGCTTTGTGTGACTCGGGAGCAAGTGTCAGCCTGATACCCCTATCATTGTGCCAGAACTGAATGCAGGTGAGCTAAAGCCCACTAATATGACCTTGCAGTTAGTTGATAGGTCAGTGAAATACCCCCTGAGTATACTTGAAGATATACCAATGAGGATAGAAAAGTTTTATATACCGGTTGACTTTGTGGTCCTATATATGGAGGAGGACCTAAATACTCCATTGATCATAGGCAGGCCCTTTTTGGCAACAACGGGGGTCATGATTGATGTGAGACATGACAAATTATCATTCCAACTAGGAGATGATAAAATAGAGTTCAACCTGGCCTAGGCAATGAAAGCTCCATCCAGACAGGAAACTATTAATGAGACAGAAGAGATTCTGGATTAAGCCATACAAGAAGTTTCTGCTATCATTCAAATGGGAAATTTAAATAGAGGAATCCTTGCTGAACTATAAAAATTGGACAAGGACATTGCTATAAGTCAGTCAAATGGGGGTACCTAATTACAGTCATAATCTGAAAATTTTGATGAAGTTATCTCTGAAGCATCTTGCCTCATTTCATAAATGACTATTCTCTCAACAAATGATTCTCAATCTGCACCATAGTGTGAGATGAAACCACTTCCCTCCCTCTACCCTCAGGTATGAATTCCTTGGCCAAAATTCCACATATCCAGTGATTGTGAACTCATCCCTAGATCCTGTTCAAACATATCAACTCTTAGATGTCCTTAGAAAATACAAAAAAGCCATCGGGTATTCAATGAGTGACATTAGAGGGTTGAGTCCATATTTATGCATTCATAGGATTAGTGTGGAAGATAATGTCAAGCCCTCTAGAGAGTGTCAAAGAAGGTTAAACTCAAATCTACAAAATGTAGTGAAAAAGGAGACCCTAAAACTTTTGGACTTGGGTATGATCTATCCCATTTCAGACAGCCCCTAGGTTAGCCCTATTCAAGTCGTACCAAAAAAAGGAGGTTTGATAGTATTACAAAATGAAAAGGATGAAAACATTTCTACTCGAGTGACTTATGGATGGAGGATGTGTGTCGATTTTAGGAAGCTGAATAGAGTGACTATGAAAGACCATTTTCCACTTCCTTTCATTGGCCAAATGCTCGAGAGACTGGATAAACACAAACACTTTTGTTACCTTGATGGATTTTCTGGTTTTCTTCAAATCCCAATTCACCCGGCTGACCAAGAGAAAACTACTTTCACCTGCCCTTATGGTACTTTTGCCTATAGAAGGATGCCCTTTGGGTTGTGTAACGCCCCAGCCACCTTCCAAAGATGCATGACATCCATTTTTTTCAAATTTCATAGAAACTATTATGGAGGTGTTCATGGACGATTTTTCAGTCTATGGATCCTCCTATTCTTGTTGTCTAACAAATCTGGAGCGAGTATTATGCAGATGCTAGGAGGTCAATCTTGTCCTTAATTGGGAAAAATGCCACATCATGGTGCAGCAAGGTGCAGTGCTAGGCCATGTCATTTCTGAAAAGGAATTGAGGTAGACCCAGCTAAAGTTGATGTCATCTCTCATCTGCCCCCACCCATGAATTTGAAAGGGATAAGAAGCTTCTTGGGGCATGCTGAGTTTTATAGAAGGTTCATATAGGATTTTTCGAAGATAGCGAGACCACTTACAGAATTGCAGCAAAAGGACAAGGAATTCATATTTGATGATCTCTGTCTTCAAGCCTTCAACAAAATCAAAGCGGCCTTTACCTCAGCCCCAATTATGCAACCTCCAAATTGGTCCATTCTCTTCGAAATCGTGTGTGATGCCAGTGATAATGCAGTGGGTGCTGTGTTGGGACAGAAGAAGGAGAAGTTGCATCATGTGATAAGTTATTTCAGCAGAACTTTGGATCAGACTCAGCAGAATTACACGACCACTGAAAAGGAACTACTAGTTGTAGTCTATGTGATGGAGAAATTCAAACAATATCTGATTGGTTCCAAAGTGATTGTACACACAGACCGTTCAGCAATCAGGCATTTATTTACCAAAAAGGAGGCCAAACCGAGGTTGATCAGATGTATACTACTAATGTAGGAATTCTTCATTGAAATCAAAGATAGAATTGACACTGAAAATCAAGTTGCTGACCATCTATCAAGACTACAACAACATCTGCCCCCAGCTTGGAATGATCTACCAGAAATTAAAGAGACTTTTCCAGACGAGCATCTCCTAGCCATCTCAATCAAAGAGAATCAATGGTATGCAGACATTGCTAACTACCTGGTAGGGGGTAATCTGCCTCAATGTCTAAACAAACACCAAAGAGCAAAATTTTTGGCAGAAGCACGACACTACTTCTGGGATGAACCACTACTATTTAAAGGATGTCGAGATGGAATCATGCGAAGGTGTATTCCAAATGATGAAACAAATTAGATTATTATTGAATGTGACACAACTGCTCATGGCAGACATGGGGGTACCAAGAGAACGGCTACAAAAATACTACAAGCTGGTTTTTTTGGCCCACACTCTTTAAAGATGTCCACCAATATGTTTTGTCATGCGACATATGCCAAAGAGTGGGATCTATATCTAAGAGACAAGAGTTACGACAAACTGGGATTCTATCAGTCGAGCCATTTGACATATGGGGAGTAGATTTTATGGGTCCATTTCCAAGTTCCGGCAAATACAAATACATGTTGTTGGTTGTGGACTACATGACCAAATGGGTCAAGGCCATCCCTACAATTAGATGTCATTCTGACACTGTACAGAACTTCTTCAGAAAGACCATCTTCCCGAGATTTGGAATGTCAAGCGTAATTATTAGCGACGGAGGCAAACATTTCATAGAAAGAGGTTTTGAAACTCTACTAAAGAAGTATGGGGTCACTCACAAAGTAGCTACCCCCTACCATCCTCAAACCTTTGGGCAGGTGGAGGTTAGCAATCGGTAGATAAAATCTATTCTAGTGAAAGTAGTAGCCACTTCGAGAAAAGACTGGAGCTCTAAATTGAATGAGACTCTTTGGCCATACAGGACAACATTTAAAACTTCCTTGGGATCCACCCCATTCAGATTGGTGTATGGGAAATCATGTCATTTGCCGGTTGAATTAGAGCATAAGGCTCTTTGGGCAACTGATGCATGCATTTTACAACATATTTTAGGGCCTGCATTAGGCATGATTTTGAGTCATTTTAGCA
>LTAE01012233.1:7388-19592 GCA_001647135.1 Pontederia paniculata | reverse complement strand
TATATTAGAGAGAGAGAGAGAGAGAGAGAGAGAGAGAGAGAGAGAGGTATATATTTGAAAGAGAAGAAAGATGGGGGACCTCCATGCCAGAATCCATATTCCAGAGAGAGAGAGAGAGAGAGAGAGAGAGAGAGAGAGAGGTATATATTTGAAAGAGAAGAAAGATGGGGGACCTCCATGCCAGAATCCATATTCCAGAGAGAGAGAGAGAGAGAGAGAGAGAGAGAGAGAGAGGTATATATTTGAAAGAGAAGAAAGATGGGGGACCTCCATGCCAGAATCCATATTCCTTGTGCCTGTCCATAATAAGTCTATAGTGGATTTATCACGAGAATCGATGGTGGATCTTTTTTATTGCTTCAGTGGTCCTACAAAAAAGAGAGAAATATCCATGAAAAGTGCATTCAGTAACAAAGTTCCAGCTAGCATTAATTAAGAACGAAAAAAAATCCAAACTTTGATTAGTTGTCAAGGGATGGCACATCCAATCTAACATCTTCTCAGTTAAAACATAAGATAAGAACAAATGAATGTGATAATTATTTATCCCTTGAAGTTAACTTTCATTGTTTAATGATTAAACCTTTTTTTAATCTAATATTATTTAAACTTCTTTCTAGTTGAACTCTATGCCTTGAGAACTAAAGTGACAATCAATAACTTTCACAACTTAAGGATATATCTGCACATTGTATCACATTTTTTTCTTTCTTTCCAATGCAATTGTTGAATGAAGAGATTTAGCATCTTTCAGATTTTGACATAATTTGCATGCATGTATTGTGGTGGTGGTCATTTTCCTTTACCACTAGTAGTAGAAGTACTACTTCAATGTGTGCCAAAAATATCACTGCCACATGTTTTGCTGATGAACCTTTAGAAGGAACTATTAACAATATTTCTATTTATATACTTGTGTCAGTCTATTATTAATGTTCTTTCTTTGTTCCACTGGAATCTACAAGAGGATTGAGGAAGACCTCTTTTTCCATCTTGTACCAGTAGCATCATATATATGTATGTCATTCCATATATCTATATAAATCTAATCCCTTTTGTCCCCTCGAACATGCCCACATCCAAATGGCTCATCAAAGTTCCATCATGAGAAGCTGTTGCAACACCAAAAAGTTTGGATACTTTCTTGATAACACATGCACACACACAACATATTTTTGATAGTTGAAATTTGATGCTTCAAATTAAGTGTGGGGATACTTTCTTGGATACTTCCTTGGAATCCAGATTCAGATAAATGTGAACTTAACAACCATCATTTAGCATTTAAACTAGATCAAAGAAACATACGTCTTTGTCTATTAAAAAACTTTAAAAAGTTTTTTTTGTTTTTAAAAAAAGAAATCATCACAATTTGATACTAGCAAAAGTTATGTTATAGTGAAATAGATCCATGTGAAATGAAGAAGCGCCTACAACTTTTAGTTGGTCTCTCAATCAATTTGACCACTCGGATCAACTACTTTGGTTTAGATGTCGACTTTATTATCTTCTCACTAAAGGTATTTTCTCTTTTGTCTATTTTATTAAGTCAAAAAATATGATGATTTTTCATCGTAGTTTTATAATAATGTGCGTTATAATCTTTAATGCCCTCCATATTATGGAGTAGTGTAAAAAATAGAGCAATCCGAAAGAAATTTGGATAGACGTCATTAGAGATCGAGATCGCATAAGAACACAGTGACAAGAGAGATTGGGAGGAAAAACTTGAACTCAAAATTTTATTATGAAGAAGTGTAACTAACTAACTCTCATTTTCTTCCTTTTATACTGTACATATACAAAAATATCTTAGCAGTGATCGTCCGGGATTGAGCACACGGGCGTCCATTGATCAAGAGATAAATAGAGCGGACGTCCGTTGATGAAGCGCACGGACGTTCATTGATAAAGCGGTCATCCGATGATCGAGCACAGGGACGTCCATTGATGGAGCGGACGTCCGGTGGTCGAGCGTACGGACGTCCATTGATGAAGCGGTCATCCGATGATCGAGCACACGAACATCTATTGATGAAGACTGGACGACCGTAAATCATGCAAGTAGGAATGTTAGGCTTATTATATTACGAATTCAACAAATTAAAATTTTGAGGCCGAAGGGCAATCCTCTTATAACTCAGCTCAAAATGAGCAATTACAAGAATTGGGTTCATAAATGCTATCTTGACGATATTGAAACAAAGTTAGGACTCAAGTTTTGTCCATAAGATATTCTAATGAAGTATTAAATAACAAATTTAATGATCTCATTTAGATTCCAATAAAAAAATGGTGAATGCATTCTTTTCTCGATTTGGTGCCGTTCTTATGAAGAGGTATGCATGGAAAAACCTAAGTTTAGTCATTTGCAATAAAAAAACTTTTACAAGTAACTGTCTTTACATTGAACCAAAACTTGCCCATAGTAAAAAAATCCACACATATTATTAGCGTAATGATCGTGTTACACGTTTTTTTGTGTTAAGCGAACCTTTCATATTTTTTTCGATATCTTTTTTTGTTAATTTTAATTTTAATGATAACTAATGATGCTTAAAAATAGTTCTATAATATATTAAGTCAGATGAAATGGTTATATCTATTATGAAGGCTAATAATATCAAAATATTCTTAAAAGAATAAAAATAATAAATGTAATTACTGTTTATAGTTTGGATCACTTTTTGAGCATAATTAATGACTTTTAAAGCAATAACTCACAAAAAAATATTTATATTTGATGAATCGAACGGGAACTTCATGTATCTTTTTTTTACATTTGTTTATATATTGAATGAAGGAAAAAAGGAAGGTGCTCCCTACTTAAGCATATCATGCTATCTACGGTTTTAATCGTAGGATCTTTAATCTATGGTGATTTAATTTAGGAGAGAGAAAAAAAGTAAGAGAGAGAAAATTTAATATCCATCGTAGATTTAACATCCTACGATTGATGATGTAGGTAACATGATGCTTCTTACTTAATTAGGGAACACCTACATTGAACTTTTGAATGAATCATCTGAACTTATATGATCCGTTTTCTTTTTTATTTCTTTGTATTGTAATTCCCTTTATAATTTCTTATTCTAAACAACTATTTAAAATTAAAAGAAACATAAATTATGTTTAAGATAAAAGAAAATATAAAAGTTCTATGTCAAGAATATATAAAAATAAAAGGAATAAATTGTATTCTAAGTAAATAAAACTTTAGGCATTATATAACTGAGATTCATATTTTCCAATAATCGATACCATCGACTTTATTATTATTATTATTATTATTATTATTATTATTATTATNTATTCTAAGTAAATAAAACTTTAGGCATTATATAACTGAGATTCATATTTTCCAATAATCGATACCATCGACTTTATTATTATTATTATTATTATTATTATTATTATTATTATTATTATTATTATTATTATTATAGTAATATCCTAATTTGACACGTCAAAGCATTAACTATAATGCTGAAAATTTCAAAAAAAAAAATATTTCTTAAAAAAAAACAGCTCGGAAAGGATACAAATCATTTCTGAATTAATATGTTTCCTTAAATTTTCTATATATTTTGTATGCATCAAATATAAATATTTCATCTTTTTTAACATAAAGAAATATTTCTCATAGCGGGTCCGTTACGAAGTCGGATTAAAACGATTACAAAAAAAAGACCGGGTAGAAATATCAAATATGAAATATGACGGCGGAGCCCAAAAGTTCCCGTAAAAAAAAGTTCCCATAAAAAAGTACACAGATTTATTTTTTACCTTTTTCCGGGCGAAACATCGTACACCAAAATCCATCCCCCTCCACGAATCAGACTGCGACACGTCAAGCCGGCTGGTGGAACCAACCAATGGTGTCCCTACAAAACCGTGTTATATGGAGCTCTCCTCCACTTCCTATCCATCGTCAATATAAATTATACTTATTTATTAATATTACTTTTTTGACCTGCTCTGTTACCTTTTTTTTCTTCATCTATTTCTTCTACTCCTCAATTTATAAAATATGTATAGAAAACAGAGGAAGCAGCAGTAAGACTTGTTTGGGTCTTCCCTTTTGAACCCTTTGGACTTGTGTTGCTTGCTTCGGATTCTTCTTCTTCTTCTTCTTCTCTCTCTCTCTCTGGTACGCGCGCGGAAGGATGGGGAGCTGCTCGCCGGTGGCGGAGGTGGACGACGACGAGTACGCCAAGTTCATTAGGTGGATGAACCCACCAAGGTACTTGCTCTCTTCGCCTCTTGATTTTTCTCTGTTTTTAATTTTTTTTTGTTGGTTGTTTTAGTTGATTTTTAGGTTTTCAGGTTTTTGCAGTTCTTTTTTTTCTTCACTTCAGTTTCCATATTTTTTTTCTAGGATTTGGTCGATTTCCTAAGTTTTTTTTTCTCAAGCCCTGTTTGTGAAGGATTTCTGATTTGAATTATTTTTGTTCAATGTTTGTTTTTGGAAGGGCTGATAGATGTGATTTGGTTCATGTTGTTGCTTTTTAACTGGATCTGTGAACTGTTCAGTTCTCCGCTTTTTCCCCTTTTGCGTTTCCTTGTGTTGTGCGCGTTTTTTTCCCTTCTCCTTGGGTTATACTTTTGGGAATGTGTCCTTTGCATAAGTTCTTGGATTGTTTCCAGTTCAGGAATCAACTTTCTGATTTGTATTGGGGTTGACCTTCTTTCCCCCATAGATTTCTGTTCTTTTTTCGCTTCTTATTCTTCTGTTTCGTAATCGCAGCTGCCAATTCCTTTTTTTTTTTGAAGATTTTTTTCCTCGTTGGAATATATGAAAGAAACATAAATGTTCTGCCTTTTTTCCCCTCATTTATGTTCCACTGAGTTAATTTTAATTTAATCCTGCAATTAATTACATTTTCTAATGCTTGCAGGGTGGTGATAGATAACGATTCTTGCGGTAACGCCACTGTCATCAAGGTAAGTTACAAATTCTACTATTTTAGTAGAGGTTGTTTATATGGAAGCGTTTCTTAATCTTCACTGTGCTGCTGGTTTCAGGTGGACAGTGTTAACAAGCATGGGCTTCTGCTGGAAGTTATCCAAATCCTCACTGATCTGAACCTAATCATCACCAAAGCCTACATGTCTTCAGATGGGAACTGGTTCATGGATGGTAAGAGGAGCCATTCTTATCAGGAATCTAAAATAGCAAATTTCTTAGCTCATGTCTTTGCTGAAATATCTCTTCTTTAATGCTTCACAGTGTTTAATGTGACGGGCCAAGATGGAAACAAGGTCTATGACAATAAAATCCTCTCCTATATACAAACTGTAAGTTCCCTTTTTTCGATCCTTGAGTTGTAAGAATGTGTCAATTCTAGTTTTCTAGTTGGACCAAGGAAACTAGAACTTCTTGATACTCTTATTCTTATCCTGAATATGGTGCCAGGTTGATATTAGTGACTCATTGTTCTATGTTTTTAATGTAGTCGGAGGAAACAAAAAAAAAACAAAAAAAAAATTATTACCTAGATCCAATGAATTGATGTTGGTTTCTCTATTTTTGTAGAGCCTCGAGTCAGATGCTTGCTTCTTCCCAGAGACAAGGAATTCAATTGATATTATGCCCTCCACAGAGCATACGTTTATCGAGCTTGTAGGCAGTGATAGACCGGGTTTACTGTCGGAAATATGTGCTGTTCTCTCAAGCCGAGACTGTAATGTGGCCAAAGCAGAGCTATGGACGCACAACACGAGAGTTGCTGCAGTGCTTCATATCACTGATCAGTCTACTGGGCGGTCAGTCGATCACCCTGAGAGGTTATCTTCCATTAAGGAGCTTCTCTGTAATGTTCTTAAAGGTGATAATGAGTATAGGGCACCTAGGATGACACTTTGTAGAGCCTCGAGTCAGATGCTTGCTTCTTCCCAGAGACAAGGAATTCAATTGATATTATGCCCTCCACAGAGCATACGTTTATCGAGCTTGTAGGCAGTGATAGACCGGGTTTACTGTCGGAAATATGTGCTGTTCTCTCAAGCCGAGACTGTAATGTGGCCAAAGCTGAGCTATGGACGCACAACACGAGAGTTGCTGCAGTGCTTCATATCACTGATCAGTCTACTGGGCGGTCAGTCGATCACCCTGAGAGGTTATCTTCCATTAAGGAGCTTCTCTGTAATGTTCTTAAAGGTGATAATGAGTATAGGGCACCTAGGATGACACTGTCGATGGGCCTGACTCATACGGAGAGGAGATTGCATCAAATGATGTTTGATGACCGAGATTATGAAAGAGTTGGTGTGGCTAATGATGAAGATGACAAATCTAGGCCACAAGTTGCTGTGATGGATTGCTCTGAGAAGGACTATACTGTGGTGATTTTGAGGTCCAAGGATCGTGCAAAGCTTCTGTATGATATTGTCTGTACGCTCACAGACATGGAGTATGTTGTCTATCATGGGACTGTCGACACTAGCAATGGTGATGCTTACCTGGTACGAGAGTACAGATGCCCTCATCTCAATGCTCATATCTCCATGCTATCTCTAATGAAAGCTGCAATGTCTTGACTTTCTCAGGAATTCTACATAAGACATGTTGATGGGCTCCCCATAAGTTCGGAGCCAGAAAGACAGCGTGTGATCAAATGCCTTGAGGCAGCGATCGAGAGACGAACTTCAGAGGTATAACAAAATTGGAATAATATTTTGTTATCCTGTGGTTTCTCTTTTTATGTTTGCTCACTAATTTAGTTGCCCAAAATGCAGGGGTTGGAATTGGAAATTAGGATGGAGGACAAAATTGGTTTACTTTCAGACATCACAAGGGTGTTCCGAGAGAATGGCTTGACCATCAGGAGGGCAGAAATCTCCACAGTGGGAGGAAAAGCAGTTGACACCTTTTATCTTTCTGACATGTCAGGCAACCCTGTGGAACCGAAAACTATCGATTCAATACGCAGGCAACTTGGGCACACTGTTCTAAAGGTTAAGCAGAATTCTAACCTTCCGCCAAAGCCTCCTGATTGTCTTGACTTTCTCAGGAATTCTACATAAGACATGTTGATGGGCTCCCCATAAGTTCGGAGCCAGAAAGACAGCGTGTGATCAAATGCCTTGAGGCAGCGATCGAGAGACGAACTTCAGAGGTATAACAAAATTGGAATAATATTTTGTTATCCTGTGGTTTCTCTTTTTATGTTTGCTCACTAATTTAGTTGCCCAAAATGCAGGGGTTGGAATTGGAAATTAGGATGGAGGACAAAATTGGTTTACTTTCAGACATCACAAGGGTGTTCCGAGAGAATGGCTTGACCATCAGGAGGGCAGAAATCTCCACAGTGGGAGGAAAAGCAGTTGACACCTTTTATCTTTCTGACATGTCAGGCAACCCTGTGGAACCGAAAACTATCGATTCAATACGCAGGCAACTTGGGCACACTGTTCTGAAGGTTAAGCAGAATTCTAACCTTCCGCCAAAGCCTCCTGAAGTTGTCAGCATTACAAGCTTTCTCTTTGGTGGTCTCTTCAAAGTTTCCTTTCAGAGTTTCCGATTGATTGGATCCTGCTCATGAACTTTGACCACAGCATCACAAACCCCGCAAGTAATCCAGGTTACATTTGCCATATACTGTAATACTGATACAATGGGGATAGGTAGAACCTATTTCATCTTAGTTCCAGCTTCCCCCCTTGATGTACAGGAGTCCATGATCCAAACTATACCCAAATTGCTGCTAAGGATGTACAGTAGTTTTGACAGTAGCCGCACAATTGTTGATAGAACATTTGTATATATATACACACACTACATTTAAAAAGGAAGTTTGTACATATATTGCCTGTGAGTATACTTATTATTTGTACATGTTCTAACTGTTGTTTTGGTTATGCCTCCTTGTACTTGAAAAGAGAGAACAAAAAAGCAAATTTGGGTGGTGCAACAACAAATGGCAAACAAACTCCAAATTTCATATTCTCCAAGCTGCGATACTTCTTTGATCCTGTTTGGCATGACATAAAAATAGATTATGGTAATACCGCTTGTCGTTTTGACTTAGTCAAAATATTTGTTAACGTGTTTGGTAAATACAAAAAAGAGTATCGATAAGCGACAGACTGCGAGCGTATTGAAATGTCTTGTCTAGTCTTTTCTGATGTATATAATAATGTAAATAATTTAAAAGGTTTCGTACGTCCATTTGAGTCATTTACATAAACTAATTCAAATATTTTATTTGTCAAATACATTATTGGTGGACCGCTAATCGCTAAGCGCTAGTCGTTATTCATCGTTTGAATTACTATCCTCTAAGATAGTTACATTGCTAATCATGCTAAACAGAGCCTTTGTAAACCTGGAAACTGTTGTGAGATGTAACTTGCACCTTAATTTGGTCGGTTTCTTCTATGACTACGAGGATGCCATGGAACTTGTTGATCAAACGCTCGTCTTCTGGATTCGGATTCCTCCCACAAGATTCAACAAGACTAAAAAGTTATCCAGCATAACGATTTGACCATGTCTTTCCCACCCCAAGTTTCTCAAGACAATAACTTGGAAAAGAATTAGTTCTAGATCACGATGTTGGAAACTTCCACAGATCCATGGACGACTTGAATCATATATTAAAAGAATTAGTTCGATCCTAAGAAGAAGATTCCAATAAGAAAGCCCCAAAGAAACATTTGGAGTCAAAGTCAAATGTTCCTTTTCAAGATTCCATTAAGATGTTATCTTTTGACTGTTTCAAAAATGGGGCCTTTCTTTCACTGATTTAAAGAAAAAAAATGAAAGAAAAGTAGTTGGCCTACTAGCGAACGAATCCTTGTTCTAACTCAATTGCCAATTCAACACGTCTCGATTTGCAACTCAGTGTGTCGGATTCTTAGATATGAAAACTCCACTTTAAGACCTCCAAAAGGCCCCCTTTTCGTGATATTTCAAGTTTTAACAAATATTAAAACCAAAATTAAATTCCAACCAAGTCTTAATAAAATTGAGGCAGTGTGGATGTTGCATATATGACAATTCAATGAAATATTTTTTAATTTTTAATGTAGAATCGGGTGTGATTTATTTGTGTTAGGAAATCAATTTAGATTAAGCAACTTTGGGTCCCATTTGAAGTGGTATGAAACTTAAGAATAGGCTAAAAGAAGCAGAAGCAGCACTGAAACTTGTAGGACTAGTATTAATGAATGCCCGGTTGAGCTTTTAATTAAACAAAAGAAGAAGAAATTTGATAAGGAAAGACCACTGACTGCTTTGAGCCTTTGACCACTTTTTCTTCTGTCGCCCATAAGAAAAAAATATTAACTGAAGGCATCACATGAAACAGTGATTTATGATGGGAAAATTCGAGAATACAAGTAGAAGATCACAAAAAGAAATGCAGAAATAATAAAGAACTACGTCCTGTAAAAAGATTTCACTATATTATTATTTTTCGTTACAATCGCTCAATATCAAGTCTAAAATAAGAGCAATATATATGGGTTCAAAACCCTAACAAATAAAAAATCTCTTAATCCGCACCACACGGGCCATTTTAAATAAAAGTCCAAACCCGTTTAGGTTTCGAGGACGCTGCCCCCGAACCCCGCCCGCTCACCGACGAGCGGGGCAGCCGTCCGCTCACTAGCGGAACCCCCGCCCGCTCACCAGCGGAAACCCCGTCGGGGGGCGGTGCCCCCCGAACCCCCTCCTTTTCGCGCGTAGGGGTTAGATGTCGTTGGGTAATACTCTAATTCCTCTAAGCTCACGTGAGCGTACTCGATGTGAGAAACAAGAGGCCCTGAAGTATTCACTAACTCCAATAATTTAATGATCTTATTTAATAAAGATTTTTCCATCATCTCTCTCTCTTGTTGTTGTTACACCAAGCTTAAGAATCTATGGGAAGAACTAGAACTTATGGTACCTGATTTACTAGTTATGAATATTCTGAAGAAGTATCATGAGTATTTTAGTCAACAAAAGCTCTATAAGTTTCTTTCTCATGGGTCTAAACGAATCATACAGTCAAGCTAGATCACTGGTTCTGTTAATGAGCCCACCTCCCACAATAGATCAAGCTTATTCACTTTTGATAGAAGATGAACAAAGTCAAACAAAAGATTTTTCAGGCCGAGTTTCTGATCAGCAGATAGATTTTTTGGGGGCAAAAATTCAGACTCAGAAAGATAACCAGAAGAGGGATTATTCAATTATTTGTGAGAACGGCAAGAAACCAGGTCATAAAAAAAAGTCAGTGTTACAAGTTAATTGGATTTCCACCCAATTATAAGTTTAATAATAGCAAAGCAAGGAATCAGGGAAATTCATATAATGCTGCTTTGAAAGGACAAATTCAGTCATATTCAGAAAATAAACTTACAGATGGGGTTACTTCAGGATTTACATAAGAGCAATATAAGTTTTTAATTCAACTCATCAACAAAGATCAAGTTCCTTCTTCTACTACTTCTGTTACAAGTGTGGCAGGTATGGAATCTAATATTTCATAAGATCAATGTTTAACTACTTGGATAATTAATACTGGTGCAACTAATCATGTAACAACCCATTTAAATTAAGGTCAAGGAATTAAAAGGCAAGAATCATGTTTCTTTGCCGAATGGAAGTGTGTCTTTAGTTACACACATGTTCCATTATAATGGAAGGAAACTTGGAACTAAAAAATAATTTTTGTATTGGAATTCAAGTTTAATTTAATCTCTGTCTCATAATTGTGTTCAGATCTGGCATGTTCAGCGATGTTTTCTGTTAATTCTTGTGCTCTTCAGGGTCCTTACTATGGGAAGGAGAGCCAGATTGGTAAAAGGAGGAGAGGATTGTATTACCTAGCTAAGAAGATATTAGTTTCGGAGGCAACTTCTTCTTCCTATTTGATGACAACTTCGACAAGCCCTTTTGAATTGGAGTTATTGCATCAAAGACTTGGGCATCTGCCTTTGAATAGAATCAAGTTTGTTTCTTCTATTAAATCTTGTAATAAATTTTTTTCACATTGCAATATTTGTCCCTTAGCAAGACAGACAAAATTGTCTTTTCAGTAAGATGAAAATATTGCTAGAACTGAAAAAAAAAGTTTGATTTGATTCATGTGGATACATAAGGTCTTAAAGTGTCCTACCTACAATGGTTTTTCTTATTTCATGACTATTAGGGATGATCATAGCAAGATGGTTAGGATATATTTTCTCAAATAGAAGAGTGAATGTGGTAAATTTCTTTCTTACTTCTTGATTCTTACAAAAAATCTTTATGAAACAAGAGTAAAAATTATCAAAACAAATAATGGGTCTGAATATTAGAATAAAGTTTGCCAACAAATGCTTGCTGAAAAAGGTATATTGCATCAGAGTTGTTGTGCCTACACTCCTCAATAAAATGGAGTTGTTGAAAAAAAAACATAAGCACGTACTTGAAGTAGCTAGGTCCTTAATGTTTCAATCAAAGATACCTTTGAAATTCTAGGGTGAAAGCATTCAAGCAGTTGTTCACATTATAAATAGATTGCCTATGGTCTTGAATCACATTTCTCCATATGAAAATTTTTTTGGTCACTCTCCAGATTTATCACATATGAAAGTTTTTGGGTGCTTGTGCTACATGACCAATTGAGTTGTGAATGATAAGTTTGATAGAAGAGCAATTCCATAAGTGTTTGTTGAATATTTTATGACACAAAAGGGGTATAAGATACTTTGTCTTGATAATGATATCAACATCAGAAATGTTAAATTTCTTGGGCATATTTTTCCTTACTCCCTTCTCCTAAATCCACAATCAGGAATTCTCCTTCTAATAACAATGTTTTTATTCATGATGAATTCTTAGCTCTTCCTACAAGAGTTGATATTCCTTCTTTGTCGTCCATTGAATCTACTCGTGATCTTGATACTCCAACTGATACTCTCATCCAAGGTTGTCAAGATCGCAATCTTAATCGTAAGATCACACGATCTTACGATCCTACCAAGGAAAACCGATCTCGATCTTAAATATAAGATCGAATTCGTAGGATCGGTAGGATCGTAAGATCAAGATCGTAAGATCGGTAAGATTGTAAGATCCTACCGATCCTACTATATTAGTTTAATTCTTTTTTCTTTTCTTTTTCACACTTCCTTTTAAAAGAAATTAATGTTATATTGATAATATATTACTTAAAAAATATTTTTAGAGCATAAAAAAGTGAAAAAATGTATGTATGTATGTATGTATGT